>JAWWLV010000011.1:17230147-17263733 GCA_035041135.1 Platyrinchus mystaceus | reverse complement strand
CCAACATCCCTTTCACACAGTGGGCAGGGGGAAGGGAAAAATTCCTACTTAGTTTTAACTTAACTTAAACCATGACACCCCCCAACCCCCAGCACTGGGGAGCCTGGCAAGCCGTATGCAGCCCGCGGGCCGTAGTTTGAGGACCCCTGCTTTAATGCCACAGGGCTCATACTTACCTCTGGACACTGGCACAAGACCATGATTAATGTCGAAATCTACTGAACAATTTCTGGTTGCTATTGACCTGGGCTGGGGAAAGACTCCTGTTTAATCACAGATTGTTTTGGTCCCTTGTGTTAATTTTTCTCCAATTATTATTTTTCCAGACAAATTCACATTTTTGCTGAGTACAGACAGCAAAAGATTAAATGGCTGGCTGAATTGGTTATTTTTTTAAAAAAACCCTTATACTTGCTTTGCAATTAGGAGAAAAAAAATGTGTCTGGAGAATATGGAAAATTTTCAAACTTGTTTTTAAACCTGCCAGCCTTTTCTATAGAGAATGCTTCCAGTCATAGAAATGTCAGAGCAAAGGCCAAGACCTGTCCTCATCCACATGGCAAGGACTCCAGGAGACGGAGCTCAGAGGCTCCTGGATGCTCAGGATCACTTGCAGACTCAGGCTTTGGTGTCCCAGAAGACTTCTTGTTGCTGATGGCTTCTCAGTGTTGTAATACATCTCACATGGCAAATTTCTCTGGGTGGCTTTTAACAAACTCTTCAGAATTTATGCACATCTTTTCAAAAATCCTTTTTTAATATGATATTTGACTACACAAGGCATCTGATTTCTCAGGGAACAACAGCTTTTCAGTAGGACCCTTTTTAACAAACAATTAAAAAAAAAAAAAGCATCTTTTGTGGCATCAACATTTGACATAAGGCCTCAAAACCAGTGTTCTTTTTAGATTTTAACTGCTTTCCTCCTTTTGATTTTGTTTTATTCCCATACTTTGTAAGCTCCTGTTTGATTTCCCCTATTTTCAATACTCCTCAATTTTTGCTAGCAATTCTGCTCTGAGAGAAGACCTTCATTATTATTCTGTGCCATATAATGTATGTTTCATCTGTGAGCAACACAATTTGCTTTGCTGATACTTTTTCCCCTGCTAATATAAATAACCAGCCTAAGCTGTGATATCCAAACTGGGCTCTATCCCACATCCCAGGCTCAGTGGCTCATGATGCTGAAGAATTCAAATCTCACAACATCAGGAGTTATTACGAAAACCAGGTATTCTTATAATGTCACTAATTTATTAGAATCACATTTTTCAATCTGGAGGTTTCTCCAAGCCTTGAAATTAATAAGAACTTGAACAGAGGAATCTCAAAGGCTCAGAAGGCAAAAAAGAAGAGCTTCAGGAAGGATGTGCCACAGGATCTAAGTTACAAATCATCCATCCTTGGACATCCTTGGACATCCTTTTTCTCAGGCTGTGATTCTATGGGGAAGAGAGACACTTGATTCATGATCTCTGATTGCTTGGGACAGGGTATATACAGAACCTCTTGATGTTGACAGCTGTAAATTGAGCTCTATCATTGCCAAAATCAGTGCAAACCTCATTTCCTTCTGATCACACTTTCCGTGGGTTTGCAGGGACAACGCTACCCACTCCCCACAGCAACCAATGATCTGAGAAGCTGGAAATAACCTGCTCACTTACAATTTCATCAGTGCTGCTGCTCTACTATGTGAAGTAAAAAATTTTCCCTCTCATGGTCCCAGTAGAAAGCAGGTCACCTTTGTGAAAAGGGCACGGCACTATTGGTTTTCCCATCCTGCTCTCCCACTTCAGTCCCAGTTTGTTCCCAATCTCTCCTTAGCCAGTCTTCTGTGCTGTGTGATGGTACACTCAGCATCTCTCATTCACTTACAGACAGCACATGAACCTTAACAACCCCAAACTCACCACACTGACACATCAGCTATCCTAGTCCCAGCACCTACCACTTCTCAGGGTCACCTCTGGTCCTCTTGGGAAAGAGGCAGCCCACCCTCTGAACTCCTCAGCAGGGACATCCTGCTTTCTCAGCTGATGCCAATTTCTGCAGGTCCACAAAGAAGCCTTTCCAGTGTTCCTCTGGCCTTCCATTTACCTCTGCTTCTGTTGCTCTTCAGAAGAGCTACAGCTCAGCTGCTAGTTTATTCCATCACTCTCCCCATCCTTCTGGCTCTGGTTTCCCAGCTCAGGACAGTCAGTCTGTGGCATCCCAGGTTTCAGTCCATTCCAACAAACCCCTCTGCTCCCCAACATAAGATTTCCATATCATCTCTGCCAGTCCTTCACTGCCCCCCTAAATATCTAAATAGCCCCTGTACTCTCCTACTCCACCAGGAGGCCTGTACCTGCCCAGGGAGCAAGGCCAGCTCTTCTGAAAGGGTCCAGACTGGCCATCATATCTGCAGACTGAGAAGTGGGCTCTGGAAATCATCTCATTGCAGAAATGGCAGCTCATCAGCTATTGAAGTTCTAGGACAACTCTCTCTTCCCTGGCGATACTATCTGGTTTCATCTGCTAACATTTTTTTTCATCTATCAAGAATAGTGCAGCCCATTAAATAAGTGCATTTTATCGTAATAAGAAGCTTTAGAATTTGGGGCTAATGTGTGTATGGAGAAGTTGATATGATCAATTAGACTTTTCTACTAATCAATTCCAGAAGGCAAATCCACAGTAAGTTGGCTACAGTGCTAAAAGATGAAAAACATATTCAGTTTTCAACAAATTGTTTCAAACTACTCTTTCAATGGCTGTAGCTAATTAGGTTCTGCCTACGTATCTGTGGGATTTCACAAGTCCATGAAAACAATGCCCAGAGACAGAAAGGTTTATAAGACTCAAATGGTTTTGTAGTGTGGGCTTTTTTTTCTCATTATACATCTGACAGGCAGAATAACAACTTTCTACTCACATTGTATAGGTAATTAAAGTCAAAGTTTGTAAGCAATCCTACGCCCCCCACGGTCCCAGTGCTCCAATTGTGTAGGCAAAGCTAAGCCTAACATTTTGTCAAGGCCAAGCAGCATCCTTCTGTTCTAAGGCAGCTTCAACTGACCATTAGGGGATGGGATTGCTTTGGGAGTAAAACTGCCCATCTTACTCCACCTCTGGGTAAAAGGCAGCAGCTCTCGTCTAAGACACTTAACCTCAAGAGAAGGAGCTGAGCAGTGAATAATTCACCATTAGGTATTTATCCAGTTTGGACCTCGTCTAAAATAAGAGTCATACTCATCCAAAGGGGAATCTAGTGAACTCTTTGATCACAGCATATTGGCAACTGAAGTTAAAGCTCATCACAACGATGACTGCAACATCTTCTGTCAAGATACTGATTCAGCATTAACTCAAAGTGATCCAAGTCACCCCCAGAAGGTTTATGAGCAGGAGAACCGTCAGTGAACAAACCTAGACAACTCTGCTTCCTTTGACAATACACAGCTTTAGGCTATGAAACACATCAGAAATCCAGCCTTCAAATGAAATCTGTGTCTTGCCCTGTCAAGGGCATTTGCTTCCCCAAGAACTCTCCTCTAGAAAACATGGGTATGGTTGAAGAGGTTGCAACAAGTGAAATGTAGCTGGTGGTCAGAGCTCTATTACATAAGCTTTGCATGAAATTGTTAAATCATGTATATGCTTGACTGACATCTATGACTATCCAAAAGCTATTCACAGTGGTATCAACAAACCAGTGAGATCACTGTCCTCCTCTCTCACTTCCCAATACCTGGTTTTTAGCAGATCCAGGTAAATCAACTGCATCTTCATAATGAAAACAGAAATTTAATTATTCACAAGCATTCCCCTTGAGCTTTCTCTGAGCTTTTTGTGAATGATTAACAGAGCAGCTGCTCCAGACAGCGCTCTCAGTCCCTGCTTGCTGGCCTGTTAAAAGCAGTGACTCATCAGCACATGACGTCAAACCCTCCTCTCCTCTGAAATGGCAGGAAGGAGGTTTCATTAAAAAGATAAAAAAAGGTATCAAAATAACAGCCTGAACTTCCTCCCAAACACACGGGGTTTGGTCAGGGGTCATCTCTGCTGCTGCCTGAAGAGCTACACTGTGCATATGCACCAATAGCTCCTTCAAAAGGGTAAACTTCCCCGTTGAATACTAAAACCATAAAACATACTTCTTCAAGCAAGGTAATTTATTAGAAACTGACTCAAAAATCAAAACAAACCCCCAGCATTAGGCCTTCTGGTAAACCCTGCTTGTGCATCCCGCAGGAATGCTTCCTGCTCAGTGGGCTTGGCAGGGCAGTGAGTGCACACCTTGTCCTGGCTCTCCCCACACTCACTGCGAGGTGGAAGGACTTTCACAAGATGTTGACAAAACCCAAAGTGGCTGTTAATCAGTCCTTGAGATTACCCAAATAATACTGCTCATTACCACCCGATAAGGGTGCCCAAACAGACATGCAGAGAAGCATCAACAAGCCCAGTGCTGCCAAATTCCAGACCCCCTGTCCTCTGTACCTTGCTTATAAGGTTGTGCTGAAATGCACAGACATGAGAACCTCATACATGAACACAGCCCTGAATTCATAAAAAAACCATGGGTCTGGTGCCATCAGAGTTAGAAGTAGTAACCTAGAAAGGGGCTGTTTCCCTGTAGTTAAAATTCTGGATTTTACTCCAGGCTGCAAGTCCTGTCACATGGACCACGACATTTTACCCAGAAAACCTGCAAAGTGATGGGGAGGGGAACAAGCCAGGTAACTTGAGATTTAGCTTTAAATGGGATTAATTACTAACATCTGTGATACCTTATTTTCTCCACTAGCTTTAGGCAGCACAGCCAAGCCCCAGCCTCCTCAGAGCACAGCTCCTGCGGCAGCACATCCCAGACAGCAGCCGCTCCTCAGCTGGGAACGGCAGGGCAGGGCAGGAGATATATTTAGCTCCAGTCCCAGCCGCAGCATCACTTACAGCTCTCGACTCCCGACTTCCCCAGCATAGCGTTGGAAGCAGAAACACTGCCACTGCCTCAATCTCTTCACCAAAGGCAGTCAATTAGGGAGTAGAGTGGAGGTTTGGAAGGAGCACGTGGCAGTGTTGGGCCATCCACACACACGGGGTTTGTGCCAGAGATGGCGAATGCAGCTGGAGTACGGCTGCACTCCCACCTGCACTCCTTTCCCTCACACCTGGTCAGGCCATAGATATGGTATGAAAGCCCAGGGATGACTGAAATGACTAACCAAACATATATCACAAAAAAGGTGCTGGAAACACAGTGTTACACACAGGCTGAGAGTTGTCATGACAGCGGCCTCTGCCCAACACACTTTTTATTTAAAAATAATCAACACTGTCTTTCTATCATTCTGGTGTGAAATGGGTTTCTTGTCTGACCTTTTGGCTGTTAGTATTCTTAGCCTTGATTCAAATCCCTATTTTTTCTGTGGGATCTGTGTCTATCTGCAGTCCAAATCAGAAGTTTTCTCACATAGATATGCAGCAAAGAGATGGAAAGTTCACAGCAAAAAGGTCCCCTGGGTGTCCAAGTTAACTCTGGACAGCAGAGCACACTAAAATGGGAGTGCTCATCTTTCCAGAATCGATTAGCAACAAAGGTGCCAATGGACTTGAATTTTGCATGTGCCTCATAATCTCGTATTTGGACCCTAAATAACATTTCAGTTTGCAAAAGCACCAAGCTGCCATCTGGCAGCTGCCATAACCCTCTATGCAAAGCATCTCATACTGCAAAATTCACCTGAGCTAGACTGAGGGCTGCAATTACTTAAGGACAAGAAACGGGGAATACAATACCAAAAATGTGGTCATTCCTCACACAAGGCTTTCCATAAGACTTTGCATTCTTGGCAGAAGCACACACAGAAAGGAGAAGAGAGGAGAAAGTTGCAGAAGCGCTGCCAGCAGGAGCTGAAGACTAAGCGGAACACTGGGCTTCACTGCTCTGCCTTCCCTGGAGAGACGGAGCTTTTCCTTCTCTCTGTGGAAAGTCAGTTAAAAGTGAGTAGAGAAAGGAAGAGACGAGAGATGAAGGGGAGTTTATGCAAGAACAGACATCAGGAAAAGGAAAGGAAGAAAACCAAGTTTGGAGAAAACTGTGAAGATTTGCAAAAGAGTGGTTAAGAGAGTATGGGGCAGCAGCCACCCAGAAATAGAAAGCAGAATGAGTGAAAGCTGTGGATAACACCACTAAAACTATCCATCTCCAAATGGTGTGGAGACTGCATCTGAAGATCCTCTTTCTCATTCCTCCTTCTTACAAAAGTCTCTCCTCTGGAGTAGGGCTCACCCTCTTTGCCCTGCTCCCTGCTGCTGCAGGGACACTGGAAGCGGGGGAGTCTGCCTTCACTCCAGCCACCAGCTGTCACTGAGGACTTCTCTACTGCTCTTGGCTGCCATCCCTCACTAAGAGATCTGCTTCCCCAGGCTGTGCCAAGAGAAAGCAGCATGCCAGAGACCTGGAGGACCTCCCTCCTGCTCCTGACCAGGATCACCTTGGAGCAGAATGGGAGCAGTAAGCACTTCCACTCCTGTTTACTTGTGCCACACTATTACTGCTTGGCCTCACACACACAGCCTTTGGCAGCTACAGAAACTCATTACCTAAAAAAAATTACAGAAACCCCTTAACAACCCCATATTTGCCATCAGTACCTTCTTATAAAAAAATGCAGTATTTTCATTAAGGAACAGAAGGTTCTCATCCCTCTTTAAGTACCCCTTTGCTTTTCTCTTTTTTCTTTTACTGGAGTGATCTGCAAATATTTAGGGTCTTAGATTTTCCCCATTCTTCTGCTCCAACATGGCTATAATATTTAGGATTATCTTTTTCACACAGGATGCACAGGCTGCTCTGCCTGTTAATGCATGGCAGGACAAGCCAACTAATAGCAAACCCTTGTGTCTCCCAGCCAGCCCTTCCAGTCTTCCTGCTGTCCCAAAGGATTTAATTTCCCATTTCTTCTGGAGGTCAGTGCAACATCTTGGGACACTGTTTGGGCACTTACATGCTGAACAGGACTTACCTGACCATCACACTCTCAGAAATCAGCTGCCCACACGTGCTCTTAGCCTTTCCCATGCAGCAAAATACAATTTAGAGTAAAAGCATTTTAAGCTGATACATTTTTTTGAAGCAGAGTCTTCCATGGAGCACAGCCACATTGTATTAAAATGCAGGTCTGAGCTCTAGCTCAGCCCTCACTGCCATGCAAAAGCCACAGCAAGCTAGACCTAAAAGTGTGGCTCTTCCTGGGAATTCAGTGGGATGCTCAGTGGGGTGCTTGGCAAAGCCTGGCAGGGCAGCGAGGGAGCTCAGGGATGAGGGATGAGCACAGGTGACCTCTGCCCAGGCCTGCCAGGCAGCAGCCCAACCCACACGGTGTTTTTGGGGTCTGTTACGGGCTGTGCACCCTGCCTTCAGAAGAGGCGCAGAATTGCAAACACAGCTCCCTCCCTCCCCTCCACAGCCATCAGGCTGCAGCTGTGCACAGCTGTGCCCCAGAGAAGCCATGCAAGGCAGAGATCATCCCTTTTGCAATGCCTCCCTTCACTGTTGGCCTTGGCTTCAAACCACACCCTGTTTCATATTCTAAGTTTCCTGCCCTCCAGAAGAGCCCTCTCTGTCAGAGGTGAGCTCTTCTGCTGCTTTCCAGCTAGAAAATTATGTGCAGGAATCTCACACCCACAGCCAGAACCTGTTAGAATTTAAACAGGCTTTATTTTTCATTAATTTTATCTTAAAGCATGACTCTAGAGTTGTAACAGTGAACTCCCTTTTTCCTGCATCTGAAAAGAAACACCTGTTTCTCCAGTGCTGAGCCAGCCAGGCAGAGGGGTTAATTTAAACCTCAAAAATGCAGGTACCCCATTAAAGCAGTCTGATCTTTCTTACATGTTTGTAACAGAGGACACCCTAAAGCTGAATCCAGGCCTCATGCACAGCTGTTTGAAGAAGTTACAGAGTGTAAGAAGACAGGAGAAAGAGAAAGGGATTGTGCTTCTGATTTTCATCAATATAGTTGGCTATTTGAATTTTCTGACCAGCTACTCATCAGCCACAACTGAAATGGTTCATACAACAGAATCAAGGTTAAAACCACTTAGCACCCCATAATGAAGGCACAGCCAGCCTTCTATTTCACTGCTCCTGAGCATTACCTGGAGGTTGGACAGCTAAACAGAGAACCCCTTAAAGGGCTGCTGCACAGGGAAATGTAATAGAGGTTTTTCTATATCTGATATCACAAGTATTACTGGGCTTAGCTCACAGTAAAGGAGCTGGCATTAAGAAAATTTTGACTGGAGGGGGGTGTTAGTTTTGAGGCAGACTATCCAAGAATATTTTGGAAATACCACCACAGGCTGATTTGAATTTGTTAGAAAGACATCCCTCAGATACAATTTAAATGCAGCTAATCCTGCCTGGGACTGAAGGATGAACAAGACTTCTTGAGATCCCAGTCTTTCCACTTTTGTGCCAGACTTAAACATAAATGATGGAGTATACATTACAACACAACCTTTTTGGCATACTAATTATTTTCATCATCATTCACAGAACTGTCATGCTAAATGTTGCTGTTTCCTCATATTAACCCAACCAGAATGAATCAGTGTTTTATCGTATTTAAAAATAATGTATGATATTTCATTGCCCTCTGCAGTATCTCTCTGCCAGCAGAACATTCTTGTCATTGCCAACACAACACTCTGTGTCAGCTCTTGCCAAACAAGAACTGATTACCCAAGCCAGTTTTCCCTCTCAGAACAAGGAAGGACCACCTTGTCCCCGACAAAAGACACCAGAAAAAACCCTCCTTCATCCCAAATGCAGCTGTCAGCTTACAAACCCAGCCAAGTCTTTGTTTTCCCCAGAATATTTCCTTCTTGCCACATTGTCATGTTGTGCTTTCAGAGCTGTTATCCAGCATAATACTCATCTAGGACCACGTCCCAATCCCTCTCTAGAAATAAAAGGAACAGATTCTTTCACCTGAAACTTCTGTGGAGATGTTCCTCTGTGACTTGTCATTGTTGGCTAAGCTCAGCTAAGGCTGACTCCTCACTGTGAGCTTGCAGAAGGACCATGAAGCATGATCTGCACCAGGCAGGGAGACTTAAAGCTGCTGACAATTTATTCATGCAAGATCCTGGTTCAGAGAGCAGCTGAAACCCTCAGCAAGCTCTAATGAATTTGTCACCCTGTGTAACTGGGGATTCTACATTCAGCATTGTTTTTCACAACAGACACGCCAAATTCCCCTCTGCAGGAAAAAAACATCAGCACTCTATTCTTCACTGCAGAGCCTGGTGTGTAATGATAGGTAGTGGGTTTGGAGTAGGAACTCCAGAAGAGATGAGAATTCTCAGTGGGAACTTTAAAAGGAGATGACAGAATGGTGAAGTCAACTGTAAAATACTTTCTGATTGTTCCCCTCACCAAGTTTTCTTTCAGCATTAGAGAGCAGCAGTTTCACCACTGATATTCAGGGGGTAACCAGATTTTTCCATATGGGTAAGTACACAGAAATGTTCCCAACCTCATATTCCTGGACTGTCTTTGAAACCTACAATTACAATGAAAGGCAAAAGTCCTCACCCAAACTGCTACTGTCCCTTGCCTGGGGGGCATTCCAGACCAGCCACAAGTTTGTATTCAGTGTGTCCCTTCCATAAAAGTTAAACAAATTTTGTAGTGTTTTGGGAAAGAGGAATGCAAATAAGATGCTATTTATTTCTAGCCAGCCAAAGGATTAGCTCTTAACTATTTTCTTTGCATGAAAATGTGTGGTTACAAGAACTGTTGCATAAGTAAATAAAAAGACAAAGTTAAGTGAACTAGACAACAGAATTAGAAATAACTACAATTCATGATAATATATACTGCTGGTCTTGCTTAGGCTTTGCTAAACAATAATTTCAAGAATAGCTTCTTCCTTTCCCTTAGCCTGTGTCTCATTAGTCATGTTCCAAGGCAACAGGTTTCCATGACAGCAAACATTAACTCTCTTGCAGCACAGCCCATTATTTGTGCTATGAACACTAAGCTTTCACTACTATACTATAACTTAGACCAGCTATCTTCATGAAAAAAAAATCCCTGAAATATCCTAACAGACGTTTAAATCAACAGCTCTATTTTATTTGTACTGTGAACTTGCCAAGGAACATGCAGGCTACTGAATTAACTAGGAACGTCGTCAACTCCCCCAGAAGGATGCTGTTACCTGGTCTGAGCTCACAAGTTCTGGCAGCCATCTAAATTGAAAATACAATGATGCAAGATGATGATGATGCTCCATGCTCATAAAGGCACTGGATAAAGTTAATGAAAACTCCACCATAGGGATTAACTGCAGAACTGAGACCTTTGGGTTTAGTCATCTTATGCAGAGTGAGAGCAAAATCCCCCTCACACAGGAGCTGTGCTGACAGAAATATTTTCAAACGCATTTTCAGTGGAGCAGAACGTCATGGACAGACAGGGATGGGAGTTCTCTCTCTATATGAACTGTATTAAGCCCTGTTATTTTGAGGGGATTGTTAACTGAATGTCTCTGGGTATCTTTGAAAGCCCCACTCACACTGTTACACTCTTGTAATCTTTCCCTATAAACCAGTCCCTCCTGACACCTAATGTACCACTTCTGCATGCTGTATTACTCCAATACAGCACAGTGCTTAGCAGAAAAATGTGTTATCTGTTCAAAGGACTGTAAAATAAAGGAAAAAATAGTAACTCATCCTTTTATAAGTACAACATTATTCTGTCCAGTGAAAATTCAGGCACAGAATCACATCCAAACTTTACCGTAAGTTTCCCACCTGGGTTTCTGAAAGCACAGTGGGGCTTTGCAGGAGCAGTGAGGGGGAGATGTTGAAGATTCCCTTTCAGTGGCTCTTTGTTAAACAAAGGCTGATAGGAGGTAACCTAAATGTCAGTTTTTTCTACAGTTATTTGTAAGAGTTGACACCTTTTAGTAAGCCCTTACACTCAGAAATTCATAATGAAAAAAACAAAACTTATAAAAATGAATCCTGTGAGATCCTGCCACTCTTGCCTCTCACTCATGATGATCTGTCACATTTTTAATATTCCTTCTGACATTATTACACTTATTTTTATCCCAGTCTGATATCTGTCTCCCTCTTTTTAATTACCATGATAATGTTCAAAGATGTCACAACTCATGAGATGCAAAGAGTTGCAGACAGAGAACCAGCTCTGTCCCAGCTGGTGAGTAGTAAGATCACACAAAGAGTCCTCCAGGCAGAGATGCCCATAGGAAAATCAAGCAGCTTTTGTTAGATGCAGCTGGCAAAAGCAAGGAAGGGAATCTAAGCTACCAACATGACCGTGATTAATGGTTATTTTAGTAAACACAATTTTGCAAACTAGGACAGATATACTTGGGGCTTGTCAGCAAGGTGAGAGTTTAGGTAACTGCAAAAGATGAGATGAGATGAGATGGGGAAAACTGTTAAGGAATCTGCTAATTAATTTTTGGATAATACTTTCCGAAAGTCATCTCAGAAAACTTTACATTGAGCATTGCCCAGAATAGTCAGGCAAGTTGGAAAGAGCAAATATAAATGAAACGGGCATTGCTTCCCAGCTCTGTCAATTATGTACAAAGATATGTGCATCTCCTGCTCTAAGAAAAATCAAGGAACTAAGATAACAAAAGAGACATCAATCTTCTGATAAGCTCTGCTCCACAGTGCACTGATCTATGCAGAGTCCTGTTGGTGGCAATGGAGTCCCACAAAGATGGAGGCACAGGCATTCTGACAGTGACCTAAGGGTAACCTGACAATAACGGGGTTTCATTTGGGCTTTTTCCCTTCGGGGAAGTTGGGCTGAGCTGAATTCCATTACAAAATCATTCAGGTGAGTGATCTCTTTCTCACTGAAGGTTGTAAAAAGTATAAACATAAGTTTTATGTTTCAAACCAATCTGTTTTTAAGTATGCCATACATGCAGGCTGAAACTTGCAAATTCATATTAATTAATGCTCACCTGCCTGCTTAGTGTAGCCCACATACAGGCAAAAACAACAGGAACCTGTAGATGTTCCTTAAAGCATGAACATAATTTAGCAGTTCCTTAGAGTACTTAACATATACTTTCCATTCAACTTTGTAGTACAAAGGCAGGTGGCACAACAAGCACACCATATTCCAACAAATTTTTCCACTAAGCAAGAAAATCATACTAATTCCTCCACACTTCTCAAGTTGACACTGTATACATCTGTTTGGCAATGCTATTCATTGCAAATGCTATACTGATATGGCTGGTATAAGTACCCCTAGCTAGTCTATTATTTTTTTCCATAAGGAAATTCTCCTTCATTTGAAATGAGAGGGAAAGAAGTCTTCTAGCTCTCCTTAGAATGACTGAAAAGACAAGTTTATGATATCCTTATTCATACTAAGAAATTTTTTTAAAATCTTATTTTGATATAATCCAGAATTCGAGCAACATGACAGTTTTAAGAGTCAGAGAATCACAGCATGGCTCCAAAAAAGGAGTAAAAGCAAATCAAACTACTGATGATTTCACTGAATAGAACTCACTTATAAAGAGCAGAAGGAGCCTCTTTGTACATTCTGAAGTGGTTTCTTAATCAAACACTCTACTTTTAAAAACTTCATTTCAAACCATGAGAAAATAATATACAACTCATACAATTTCATTAATTTACTATTAAATTGGATGTCTTCAGAGCTATTAAAAGCCCTTCAGCAATTTCACTATTTTTTCAATGCTCAAAGTATGCCTTTGACATCAATGCAGAGAAAACAGATGGATAAAGTAATTATAAAAAGAGCAACATGATGCTATGAAGCAGCTTGTCACAGTCTTACTAACAGACCAGAAAACACAGGCAGAAGAGGGGGCTGACATTCAGCACAATTGTTATGTCAAAGTGCCCCCACTCTCCAAACAACCCCTGTACCCCTCCCTGGGAAGATACAAACAGACTTGGAAGGAAGGAGCAATGAAAAATTTAGAGTAAGCATGCAGGACATTTAAAGATTAGAAAAAGTCCTGAAAGAAAATACTGACTGTACATCCCAGAAATCAAGGAAAATGTATCTTGAATGGAAGTGAGAATCAGTGCTTGGATCATTCTGGCATATTTGTCTGATAACTTGCCTAATTTTTGTATAGGATAATTTCATGATTTGACAGAGATAAAATATCTAGGTGTGAGTTATGGGCTAAGATAAACAGAATTTCCCTGAGCTTTGAATTCTGTTAAATGAGGATATAATCTCTCTAAGGAATCAGTTTAGAGAGTCCAAACTGCACTGAAAGACAGGCACGTTAACACACCCGGCTCCACGCACACACACACACAGAGCTACAATGTTTTAAGACACAGCCCAACTGACTCTTCTCCTCTCTATGATTTTACCCTTTTTACAACTTGCAAAGTTATAAAAGGCTGATTTAATTGTCCAATCTCCACAAAAATGGGCCATGTTCAATTACTTGAAAGCTGATCATCCCAATATGTGTGTGAATTTGAAACTGGAAAATTTTAAAGGGAAATATGAATTTTGGTGGATACCAAATGATATATGAGATTATCTTCACTCTAAAATCCCAAGGACTAATTTTTTCTCTTCAGGTTATCTCCTGCTCTCAAGCTGTACACTTCCAAAGTTTGGACCTTTCGCACAGGTCCAGGGGGATCTAGGAAGGTGATAGGAAAATGAGAAGGAAGACAGAAAAAGGCCATCCACATGCAGCAGCAAAAACAATTCATTAAACCTAGGAGAAGCCTACCTCCAGCCAGAACAGTCTTCCAGATCAAATGGAGGCATGGGGTGTGCTCTAGTAGCAGTTGGAACAGTCTTATTAGTGGATGAGAGCAGAAAAGAGAGGGAAGATCGTGAAAGAAAAGGGCTGGCCCAAAGAGATGCACATTTCTTCTTATACTGGATGGGTTAATCTTGTCACAACAAGCTTATGAAATCAGGGCCCACAAAAATTTGGCTTTTAGAAATAAAAATTATTATTAGAGCAGAATAATCATTACATTCAAAATAATGGACATTTGTACAAAAGTAGAGTCATACAGTCAGCAGTGAACCAAAACTAGTAAAAATATCTCTTCAAAGTACTATCAGAGTAGCATTTTATGATGACAAAATCTGTAGCTAAAAGACATGGTAAAAAACAAGTTCAGTCCAGCAAGGAGAAAACTATATCCAGGGTAATTACAACTCTGAGAAACTCATATGCAGAGTAATGCAAAGTACAGAATTGTTAAACCCTTTGCTACATTAGCTGACCTTCATCTTCACCATTATACAAACAAACCCCTTCAGTTATTGTTTCTTGGTACTTCTCTGAGAATCTGGCACTTTGGGAAGCAATTTCAGGAAGTGCATTGTAGAGGTGCATACAGCAGTTTTCTCTCCAGGTAGTTTAACATTAAAATGCAGGCTTGTTCATGTATTCTTCCACTGTCTAGGAAAAAAAAGAAGAAACAACGTTAATGAAAATGTAGAAATAATTCTGCTTTAAAAACATGTAAAAGAGTGGTTTAGAATCTGATTCTCAAATCCTGACACACCACAGCTGTGGCTAAACTCATCGTGCTGAGTGGCCTCTGTACACAGCTGGCTGCGTTTCATGTGCATGTGACAGACCACTGGGAAAAGCTGCTCAACTCACACACTGTGTCCTGAGCCAGTTCTATCCAGGTGCTGCTTCCTTCAGTATTACGATGGATCCTGCATTACCAAGTTAAAAATGAAGTAAATCCATCACATCCAACTGCTTTTGCCATTCCTGGCACAACGATACCAGTTACATTCCAAATTACAACAAGAGAATTCTTGCAGGCTTCTGAATAAAGGTTACATATCTGTGCCTGGCAGAACTACACAGGTGCTTCTGAATGGAAGTGGAGTTTGCCAGCACATACTCTTTCTAATTTTAAACGTTAATAGTAAGTCATCTGTTTCCAATGTATTAGTGAAACACAAGAGATTTTTCTGTATTTATATATACATATGTATACATAAAATATAATCTTAAAATATGATCTTATATTATAGAAATATCTTAGATGCATCTACTTCTTAATATACTGAGAAACTCAGTTAAACTGCAAGAGAGCAACAGCCATACATAAAGAGTCTCCAGATGATTCCAAGAGGGTTGAACTGAAAGCTTATGTAACTGCACAGTTGTACCTGTTGAACCTGAATGTAAGACACACTTGGATAATTAAATACCAGAAGTGCTTAGCTGTGTTTTCACCTCCTGTCAAACAAGGAAGATGTAGGAAGATGATATGTTTGCCTTTTGTCTTCCTCTGCCTTACCTCCTGCAACATGTCAGAGTCTTCTATGGCTTTCACTGCCGTCTTCTTTGAAGTTTCTTGTACTTCTCCACCAATTATAAACTCATCAAGAATAAAATAAGCTTTTTCAAAATTAAAGATAATATCCAGCTCACACACCTGCCAAAACAAAAGGATACATCACATTTAAATCACTTTTACAACATTAAAAGCACTACTGGGTTGGAAGTTGTTGGGTTAATCAGATATACTCAATGTATGCACTCCTGTGGCAGGTAGCAGGGTGAAGAAAGAAACTGCATATTATGTAATATTGAAGCCTCTTCATCTATACAGACTTACAGCAAAGATATTCCACTTATTATTAAATCCACACTGGCTCTCAGAGAACAAAGCAGACCTCGTAGCCTACTAACCTTATCACAGGACCTATATAGCCCTTGCAATATGGGTTTCACAGAGCAAGACAAATTCCCTGCCTAGTGACACCCACCAACCACTTTTGTGTTTTGAGGCGGTACAGACACAAGTCATGGCACACTGATTGAAATGAGATGAATTAAAGTAGGCAGCATAATTTCAAAATTATTCACAGAAAAGATGGGTCTCTTGTAGTCCTCAAAGAATTACTGAAAGACTTGATTGGACCTTCTTCAGGTCTTTTATTTAAAAACACACCCAGTTTATCTTTTTGTTCTTTCTGTGTCCTTAAGTGTTACACAGTATTATGAAACAAACAAAACCAGTATATCTGAAGACATCAGGAGAGAGAATTAAAGTATTTTAACCCAGGGTTTTTTTAAAGTAATTTTCCTCAAGTTTTCTCTTCAAATTGTATTCCAAGACAAAGCATCAAGATTAATTGGGGGGCAGGGGTGAGAACAGATGGAAAAACAATCTTATGATTGTTTCAGCACTATTTTATAAATTACTCTAATAAAGAATTTCACTCTGGATTGGGAAAGCCTGCAGGGCAAGCACTGCAGATGGAAATGTGAAGTAAATGAGCTTCACACAGCTTTGTTTATCAGACAGACAGGAATGAGTTCATGAGAGAAAGTGAAACCTACGTTTCCAAAGTATTTGTCCAGGAGCTCTACATATCGATGAACGACCTCTAGTGTCAGGAGCTCATTATCCTGGTCTTCTATTGCACAGCAGAAATACAAACTGGCATACCTGGGGAAACAGAGGCAAAGACATGAGAGTGAACAGCTGGGACCTCATTGCTCTGCTCGTCTCTTAGAAGTTACATGTATGACAGTTAATTCCTATCTAGTCTCTAAAATAAACATTTTCTTCATTCTTATAGTGTCCCAGAGAACACTTTAAAAGACCAGAGAATTTAAACAAATGATTATTTTAGTTAGAACAAGAAACTGCACCCTTAGTAAACTGGGATATCTCCAACACCGGTCGTGATAAAATAAACAATAAATCAGTAGTACTTTCAGGTCTCCCTCATTTGCTGCAATAGCACTATAGTAAGTGGGGTTAATTAAACTGCAGGACAAGCTACTTGTCCTAATGAAAAAAATAAAAATAAAGCAAAAATAAAGGTGAACGGAATCATATCTCAGTAAGCCTGCTGGCTGTCAAATGACAGCGTTTTACACAGGGCCAGAATGCATGAAACTGCTTAGACCAAACAACCTTCACAACTAACTTGCAGCAAAACTTTTATGTTTAAACCAACCTAAGATACAAGAATGATCTACCTCAGCTCACTGGTGCTGTAGCTGCCTCACAGTAGCTGGTCAGATGTTTATATCCCTCCTTTCACTGCACGGAACTCAATTCTTGCTAAATGGGAGACGTTGCTTAATTTGTCCAGCTATACCTTAAGCCTACTTTTGTTTGCTACAACTTTAGAAGAATGAACAGGCATTGTGTGACTGGGGACCAGTGATTTCTTTGGAAAAGGAAATGGGAATTAACACTTTCCAGAGCAACAAATATTTCAAAGACAAAATGTGACAAAATGTTGGAAGTACCTCAGAACAGTTCTTGCAACCCCTCAAAGAGCCTGATAAAACCCAGCACACATCTCAGCAGGCTACCTCATGGAATTAGAAGGAACAGTGAAGCTTAGAGCCTTCTAACCACCAGTACTTATTAGACTCCCATTTTTCTCATTTGACAAATTGTACAAGTATTCTGCACCCCACAATTTACCCTGCTGGTTTGGCCAGGGACACTGCATTGTTATACACAGTTAAAAGCAGGCTCCTCACTCAGCCTAGCACTAAGAGTGTTGTTTGCTGCTTTTCTTGAAGTGAACCTTTACTCTTCCCTTCTAGCATGTTATTCATATGAATAATAATTATACGTTCTTATAAAATTACTCACACCTTTTGTAAACAAGCTTGAGATCTTTCCAGTCAACAAAACTACTTGTTTTTTGATTGCGAGACAAAATAATCTGAACAATTTCTCGAATGATCTTTTTCTTCTCTTTCTCAGGTAGCGTCGTGTACCATTTCTGAAGCCTTAACTTCCCCTGCCGACTGAACAGCAGGATAAAGTGTATCTAGAGTAAACAAAGCGACATGGTTAACACCAGGGCCATGGCCAGAGAAGAACAGTCCTGCCTGTTGCCAGAAATCTTGAGTCCTGGCCATGCATCTCCAGTCTTGGCGTGGCGTTTGGACATGGTGTCAGTAAGGTCCAGGGGAGGCTGAGCATGGGAAAAATCCCTCCTCTCTCCTGTTTCTTCCCCAGACAGTTCTCCCCTTCCTGTGGGACTCTTCCCTAGGCCAAACCCTTTGCATCCTCTCCTACCCATTCTTCCTTACCTTGTGCAAACAGTAGCTCTGTTTCCTTTTCTGTCTCTGCCCTGGGGAATGGGAGGAGCATCAGCACCTTGCAGTGGTGAGAAGAGGGCACCACCCCCTCCTCAAGCAAGATCACCTCAGTGAAGGGAATAAAGACTTATGCACAACAGGGCTAGGGAAATCAAGATCAGTGTGGCAGAAGACTAGAAATATGAATACCAAGACAGTAATCATAATCACTAACAATTCTGATATTTCAGGTCACAAACAAAGCAGCAGGTTCCTAGAAGAGGCAATAAGGGGCAGAAAAACTTTGGAAAGAAGGCTTGACTAGTTTTACTGAAGAAATCAGCAGACTATGAAACACAGACAGCTATGATGATGGACAGACCTCACTAAGCAGGGATATTATATTAAATAAAGTACAATATCTACACTGTTCTAAAATCTCGAGTTTAAAGCTAGTCATAATTTTACAGGGTTTGACCCATGATTTTTTTTTCATGCTTAGCATAAGCAGTATTGCTGAAATACACAAGAGCCAGCTTTTAAATGCCAGTGGGGCTTTGGGAGAAAAGTATCAATTCACATTTATACAAATACTTCTATTAGCAGGTTAAAATAACTGACCCTAGTGTATGTGAGCAGTACAATAGCCATTTACTCAGAGCACAGAAATGGTGTTATGAATGCAGGGCATCTATTTGAGGAGGACATCCTTCTCAACAGGACATCCTCTGCTAAATGGAAAAAAACTCCACAAACCCACCTAGGGGGGATAAAGATGCTGTCAATGGCTGAAGACACTGTGAACTGCCCTGCTCTTGACAGGCACCACCATTGCTGTTCTCACTGGTACCAATGCCTGCAGGCCAGGGATGTGCAGGATGGATGTCTAACTGTGGCCACATCCATGTGCACGATGACAGGTACACTGCTACCTGTCCGTGCAGTGACTGATGGCTTCCCCTTCTCCTGGGAGAAGCACAGGAGGCTTGCTTTCCTCACTTGCTCCCAATCCTTGCAAAGTCCCAACAGAAGGTCTGGGAGGTCGCTTACCACATCCCCATTCCCATTAGCCTAACCGCACCCTTCCCTTCAGTTTTTCGATCTACACCCTGCTCCCTTCTGCTTCTTGTTCTCTATTCGAGTTTACTGCTGTACCATACTTCATCGCTCCATTTCTCCAGTGAGGATTATAAAGTTAATGTTCACAATGACTATCAAGATTACATTGCAAATTTCTGTAAAGACAAAATTGCTCCACGCTCTGGTAAAGCCTGAGCAGAGCAGTGCACCAGAGAAGCTTCTACAAAACTGAAAAAAAGGAAAAAGCTACTGGATTTTAAACAAAGCATTCATTCATAATTCAGAACCATTCTCTAGCTATTGAGTTGCATAGTTATTGAGTAATCCAAAGATAAGAGTTCTGACTATATTGAGAAAGACTTCAAATATAGGATTGTTTTAGGGAAAGGAGGACTGCTTTATTCATGTGTCTGTGGCAGCATCTACTGATGGAAAAAAGGCTCTCACCATCATTAGTCTAATGTGCTTGATAAAATTACAAGGATTTTGTAGCTGCCTTGTGTTGAGTCCTGTATTACTCTCCAGACGAGCCTGCAAATAAAAACAAGTATGCTGCTGGCAGTACGCACACCCTGGTTACAGTGAAGAGCAAAGCACCATGTTTCTGCCTTTCTCTGCTTGTATTACCAACTGGGTTCGACACGGCAATATTCCAGCTGCCAGGGTTACCCCTACCCAGCAGGTGTAGGGACAGCACTTACTGTCCATACACTTGTCCACTGAGAGGAGCTAGCTGAATGAAAGGCTATTTTGCTGGCTGCACAGCACATTAACTCCAAAGCCCTTGTAAAGATGAATATGTTTTGAAAAGCAGAGCATAGGTTCTACAGATAAGAGCAGCAGGTCAACAGGAGTCCTTCTAAAAGCCATTGGGTACATGTAGCAGCTATTTGATAAACAAATTTCTAAAAATACGGTGAGTCATCAGATAGGAGAAGATGACCAGTTTTCACTGAAAATGATGGGGAATTAGTCAATGAATCCCTATCAAAAGCTGACAGCATGTTCAGCATAAGACTGTGAGATTTGAGACATCCTCGGGAAGAAATGTATTTGCCTGCAGTGCTTTAATAGGGAAAGAAAATGAAAGGATATTCTAGTTTAGCCTCAGCTGTTGGACCCAACAGACCTCAAATCTGAGTGCCTGCAAGTAATACATACGTATCTCCAGAAGAGCAACCTTATGCCTCTAAAAGGTTAAATAAATGCCAACAAACCAGGGAATCGCTGAATATTACCAACATTTTTTGCTGAGTAGTTACTTCAGGATGTCATGCTTCACCCACAGCAAAGCACGATGCTCTTCACTTAAAACTGCTTTGAGAACTCCATTTTTCTTCTCAAGATGCAGCTGATGTCTCACCACCACTTTCATGAGCAGAGGCCAATTCTTTGCAATCAGAAAATATCTATTAATGCTCCTAAATGCATCAAGATTTGTACGCAAGCTCCAAAATCACACTGTTTCATATGCAGAATATAACTGCATACCTCGTATGGTAATTTTTACAGAAATATATGCAGTTAGAAAATAGGTATAGCCTCTACTGTAGTACAATTCTAATTTTACAGTCTGCATAATAACAAGGTACATATGACTACCCAGCTGAAAATTCTTGTAACAAAACAACATATTACAAAGCTGCAGATACTTAGAAGAGAAAATATTGTGGGGGTTTTTTTTCCTCTCTTGGTTCTTCTTCCTTTTTCTAAATTCTAAAGCCCCTTCAATCTGGCTAACTCTCTAGGAGTTGTAATAGTATTACATTCTCAAGAGGTTAAATGGCTTCATTCCCGTAAGCATAAGCATCCAACTGTTTCATTCAGTTCAGCTTTGCTCTGCCCAGTCACACTGACACGACACAACACATTCCTCACTCTCATGGCTCATTCACTACAGCCCACTGGAAAGATCTGAATGCATCAATAAACTTGGAAATGTTGAAGTACTGCACAAACACAGATCTAACAGCTCATCTGTTCCTTGCTCCTTGACTGTGAAAACATATTTGTTTTCTTATAGTGCTAATGACAAGATAGATGTTGATTAAGGAACTTTGCATTGGTTTCCAGCAGCCAAACCACAAATAGAGGTGGGTTATCTTGCAACGTTTTACTCATTTTTAAAAGTTCTAACTCCAGAGGAAAACAAAGGCAAATTACTTGCTTCAAGCAAAATACCTCAGAAGCAGGGTGCTTGGTTCCCTTTCCTACCATCCTACAGGGGTGCTGGCTGTGACTAACAAGCACCAGACCAAGGGGTGATGCCAAAGGGAATTTTTAGGTCCGAGACTGAGTGGGTTGGGATGAGGAGTACAGTTTCTACGAGAGCATCAGCTGCCTTCACAAGTCTGTGGAGACAAGCTTTGGTCTGGGAGCTGAGTGTAATTTTATTAGCTTGCTTTACTGAATCAGACCCAACCACCTACAGCACTGTGCAAAATGACCTCCATAAACGTAAGTAGCCTAAATGACTCCATTTTCTATTTGTAGGCTACTGGAAAAAAATAGGTGTTTTTTTTAAATCCTGCATTTAAACCAGATTTCTAAACTTGAACTCTATGTTCTCATGCATCTCTGAATCAACTGCTGCTGTAACTTACATGACAGATTGGAAATTAGGGGGCTTTCTCTTTTATCGAGATCTACGAAGTTGTACTGGGATAAAAACCAACACCCTTAGTTTCAGGGCTACAAAAAAACACAAATGGTAGACTTTGACATGAAATAATTTACCAGTAAGAACAGACATCAAAAATGCAAAATACAGGTTTGCATGTTCATGAACAGCAAATAGAAGAGAAATATGAAAAACTAACACACACTGTGATTTCTTTCCACCTTCCTTGGGAGACCTTTCCTTCCTTTAGCTAATGGGCTGTCATGATCTGATAAGCAGCTCACCCAAGCTTGTCTTCTGGACTGTTCCTTGCCAGGACCGGAGGTCCCCCTTGGTGCAGCCTTCCCCAGTGTTTGGCCATTACACACTCCAGACTGATCAAACACGTTACAGTTGGCTCACTAGTTTCAAATTTGGATCATTTGTTGCTTTTACACAAGTTTTTAAATTTAACCTAATCTGTACTTCAACATTTAGCACAACTGTTTAAAGGGATCCAGACTGTACTCTATTACATACACAACAAACCACCTGTAGAGAGAGCAAATAAAGATGACTCCATGGGAAGACGGGTCATTTCTCCAGTTTACTGTCCAATGGTGTAAACATGTAAAAGATGCCACATTTCTTCCTGCAAAGTGAACTCCAGGGGTGTGCAGCGAGGCTCGAATTCACCCCACTGTGAGAAGAACGTGCCCCAGAAATGCTTCTGCTCCTCCCATAATTCAACCTGCACAACATTTGCTGACTGGTTTCAAACCTGTTCTGTGGCATCTGGCTGCTCCAGGGCCCTGGGGGCCGACAGGAGGACAGGAAGACTGCGAGGAGACTCAGGGGAGGGGAGGTAGGAGAGGAAGACTGCGGAAAAAACAGCAAGCATCCTTCTCTGGGCAAGGATTTGCTCAGCTAGGCAGCTCTGTCACTCCAGCAGCGCTGGGGTTACACTGTGCTCCAGCTGAACCCTTGCAAATGAAGAGCCCCCCCAAATCAAAGCCACCTTTATAAAACAGAGATTCCTAAAATTCACATGTAACTAAGATCTGCAAATTAGGAATCACTAAAACATCTAAAACACTAAATCTTGGCAGAATGCGGAAACTTTAAGATTTCCTTAAAAACTTTCTGTAGGGCAACAGGCAATATAACATGCTAATGGATGAAAATTCCTGGACCTCATAAAATGGAAAGTGGGATGAAAAAGCCACAACTTCCGCTGCTGACAGAAGCCTGGAGAAAACCAGACTGACTTACACCAGCTGTACCTGGTGGAAGAAGCTACTTTTTATGATGAAGTTCTCTTTTAACTTATTCTGATTCCCTGCTTGATCTTCTGGTACTGTTTTAGTCTAATTGAGTTCATATTCTGCTTATCTTTTGCTATTTTTCATTCTTTTCTCTGATATGAAAGAATCTGTGTCCCACCACAGACAGCTGCCCAGATTTTTTTATTAGTGTTTATTTTTACATCGCATCTGAAACTGAAAAAAATCTGCTTTCATTAAATTGTTTCTTTTAAAAAGTATAAACAGCCACAGTATTCCACCTATTAAGTGACTATTTTCTCCAAAACATGTGAATAATAAAAGATTCCTTTTAGCTTTCACTTTGTTTAGTGTTTATTTTTTGCCATTTTTTTTAGAGGAAGGAAAGTAAATACTGAAATTAAAAAAAAAAAAAAAGAACAGCTATACTGTGAGCACAGAGATGGTTTGGAATTTCAGGTCTTTAGGGTGAAATGAGAGAGATGTACTGAACTGACAACTACTGACCTATTAACAATCTACTCACATCAGGACGAGGCAGAATACTAACACAGTCAAGTACAAGTATTTTGGTATTCTGCAGTTGCACAAAGTCCTCATCTGGCTACTGACCTTTAATACATACTCTGGGGTTTTTAGACACTACTAAAGCAAATATGTAAAATTCAAAACAGACTACTTTATTAAAAATATTAATTTCCTTACTTATTTACTCTGCCGCTAAAACATTCACAGCAGTGCATGAGCTGAGAGATGTTTGTTAAATACTGTTGGATCTCAGCTTTAAAATTTAAAACATACATTTAGTCTACATGACGTAAGCAAATAAGAACAAAGAAAATATGCACAAAACCAGAAATCCCGAAGCACCATGTTGCTGCCTAACTGGCACAGGATTCTTTCTCACTTAATCTCCATTAGGAACATTTCTGAGCAATTGACCCTAAACAATACATCCAAAGTTCATGCAATAAAAGCCGTGCCAGATCATTACAGGTACACATGACTATAGTTACACATTGATTTTATGCTTTTTGTGATGCAGAAGTCACCCTTATTACTGCAGATTTTAAATGGACCAGCACACCAGCATTTAAAGGATATTTATAACATACAGTATTGATCCAGACAATAACAACCTTCTTGTTAGCCTCACTTAAGTTAAGCTATAATCTAAACAATATAACTGAGCTCTAGTTCTTAAGAAAAAAACATCCTGAAGCTCCACACTTCTGATCCCTACCTAAGAATCAGAAAACAAAGCTGAAGGAGCTTTATAAGCGCCCCATAAAAGTCCTCCCGCTCTGCTCTTGCTTATCTTAGTCCTCCAACCTTGGTTCATTCCACATAAATTGGTGGCATTCCTTCAACAGTGTGCTCCCTGCAGCACAGCATGTGCCTCCTCCTCACAGGCTGCCAGCCCTCCCACCAACAGCAACCCCAGGTTTCCAGCACCTCTCCAGAGAGGAGAGACAGCACGGCTTTCCAAGACAGCTCCTAAGCTGTAGATGCAGGCAATGGCACCCAGATTTTACAGAGGACAGTTACTTTTGGTTTCCTTAAATCAGTGTGATTTTATTCCTGCAAGTGGAATTACTCCAGTTTACAGGCAATAAGCAAGAACAGATCCAGGCCGGGAGTTTGCAGAGAACCTGCCTCAAGCTCTGCCATAGGACAGTGGGCCAGGAACGGCAGGACAGCCGTGGGAACCAGACAGACGGCACTCCAGCTTCAGTGCCAGCCCAAGGGACAGAGTCAGGGATGGCAGCTGGTTGACCTTACAGAAACCAGCACAATTTGAAGACATTCAGAGCAATTTTTAACCAGGTAATCACATCCGTTCTGCCTCTTAGGCTGGCAGGGCTCTTAGAATTGTTTTTATTTGCTTAGATGTTTCTGAGAGGCAGTGGAAATCTTCATGAGGTGACTATACAGAGGAGAAGATCAGGGGAGAGGCTGAACAAGTTGCCAGAGCTCCTCCTAATTCACTGAAACGCTAGCATACTTCCCAGTCACAAGGAGCTATTTTTCCAGTCTGTTCCTTGAACACCTAGTGAAGAAACAGAGCTGAAATCTTGCCCAATGAATTCTGGTAAAAGGTGCAGCCTCTTTTAGTTTCATTTCCAGTTTGCCTTATCAGGTATTTGCAAAGCCCTGCTGTGTGAAGGCACTGCAGGGCCCTTCCCTTGACTCTGACCTCTCAAGGAGCAAAGTCAAAAAGCTTTGCTGTGGGACAGGGCAGGCACACCCAGAAGGTGACAATCTTCCCTGGCTTCTCAGCCAGGTGACAGATAGTGCTTCAGCCTGGGAATTCCCATGCTTGGTGGAGCAGGAACAGAACCTCACACCCGTTTCTCCAACTCCCAACAAAGACGTTCACAGAAAACCTGAGCTCCAAATGGACCAAAGATACACAAGTTCAGATCACATTTGTGAATGACTCTGAAAGAGCACAGGAATATTTTTTTTAAAATACTGAATCATTTCATTTAGGCATTTTCAATAGAGAAATTCTCAATTTTCCATTTTAAAATGGCATTTTTTCATTAAAGTAAAAAACCAACATGGATTTAAGCTAAGCATAACTATAAAAGATGCAACCACTGTTTACAGAAGAAAGGGCCAGATCTCACAAAATGCTTTATGCTGGCGCCATATTTAGGCTCAAGAATGAGAAAGTAGAACACAAATTCATTCTGCTATTCATCCAAGTCTTATCATGAGGGTTGGAGGAAAGGAAATGCCTGAGGTACCGGCCCTTCCCCATCTCCATAACCCAGTGGCTGTTGTGAGAGTTTCTTGTAGTCTTTCCCATGGCTTCTCTAGAGGTCAGAGCAGACCAGCACTCACCCAAGACTCCATGTGTTCTCCTACATTGCACAGCCTTGCAAGACAAAGGAACAAGACAGTGAATTTCTGGATTTTCTTCCAACCAAAGTGAGCCTGTTTCTCATTCCTTTGCAGTTTGTGCCATCATTCACCACAGGGCACTAAGCAGAGGGTGATAATCACAGAGTTCCTGCACTGGTTAACAAGCCATTGAGAACTGTATCTGAGCAAACCTCTCTCCAAGCTCTAAGGGCAAGAAGCAAGGCAACAACAGGCATTTACTGGCTAGTGAAGAGGGATTTTAATACCCTCACAGACAGAGGACAACAGATGGATGTCCAACATAAACTCAGAAAGACAGAGAAGAAAAAAACAGTGGTGTGTAGAATACCTGGGGTTATGTCTGTGATATTGAGAAACCCACATCCAGGACATACCAGGCCAGAAAGACATGTCTGGCCAGAAAGGCACGCCAAGCTTGCCTTCAAACACAAATGCAAATTTTACTTTCCCATCCTACCTCAATGCCTCTGCATGCTATGTTCCTGCTCACAAAATGAAATGCCATTTGTGCATGGCTGGATCTTGCACCTCTACCTCTACATTGCAACACCTGCAGAAATGCAAAGGTCCAGGGGTGGCCACTAAAGAAATCACGCAGCCAAAGCAGCCAAGAAAATGCAGATGACAGCCTGCAGGAATAGGATAGTAGGGGAATTAATGGGCAGGGATGGTAATCAGTAGCTGAGTACATATGATACAGACAGAATTGTTTTTACAGGAGTAGTACTGTTTTAATTTAGGCACCACTGGAAGGACCAATACTGGCGCACAGAAATGCGTGATGAAGCACAAATCTTGCAAGTACTTCAGTGAGGAGCAGCTCTACCTGCATTAGTTTCCTCAGTACTTTCATAATTTTGTCCCTTTGCTGCTCTTGCAGGTAACTGATGGCTTCAGAAGGTCTGTGGGATCGTTTATAAAGCATGGAATTTTTTTAAGTTATTAAAGATATGGAAAAACAGCAAACATTTTGCATGGTACATATGCTTGGCAGCATTTTCTTGCCTCATGACAGACCCAGCTGCCCACTACCCCTCCAGCCTTCTTTCTGCATTTGCCTACCCCAGATGCCATGGCTTTCTCCAACACCCTCCAGGCACTCCACATCCTAGTAACTCCTGGCTCTGAGACATGCCTACAATTTCCTTACTTGTGAGTGAAAATATTTAAAAAATAATACTTAACCAAAGAATCAGCAGGTGATCTATCACAACATTTCTTTTGCTTTCCAGAAATGAGCTTATTTCACAGAGACAGCGAAGTGTGCATCGCAATTCCTGCATAGACAGCCCAGCCTGAGCAGGCTCCAGTATCAAACAGTGACAATCTGTAATGATCACGAGCACCTGGAGAAGGAACATCCAAAACTGGAAAGTCCGACATTACACACTCTCTGAGAAGAACACTAAAAATCATTTTTCCTAGCAAATCCCACAAAACCGTATTCTACAGTCCAACTGAATGTCAGGGAGTAATTGAATGCCAGACTATGGATCATCCCCTGAGCTGTACTCTGATCTAAGCAGCTTCCAGAAGGGGACAGCGTAAGAAAAAGGGCATGTGTAAAATCACTCTGGTAGTCCTATCTCCATAAATCACAGGTTTAAGGATTCAGGGATAGAAACTGCATCCAGACAACCCACCTGTGGACCCACCCTCCATGAACTGCCTAACTACTCGGACACCCACAGCACCATCAGCAGTGGTTTAAAAATATTCACCCAAAAAAGCATTCCCTTTTGTTTTTTACACCTTTCTAAATTTCACAGGATGTACCCTGACTCTTCTTGTAGCATCCAGTCTTTATAGTGTTCATGACTTCATGCATTTGTATCACATCCCCTGCAGCCACTTCTTTCCAAGCAGAAAACTCCATCTGCTCAGGACTTTCTAAACAAGATGCCATTCCATTGCCATTTTCTACTATCATACTAAAGTTCACTACAAGATAAATTAACAAAGAAATACCACATGGACTTTTTTTTTTTCCATGTACAATGCTGCCTTGAACAACAAGAATAATTTATTTGTCATTTTCTCTAATCTGTTCTAATCTGCTGCCCCTCTTGTCTTTTAGATCTAAATGTCTAAAGGCAAAGTTCATTGTCTTTGTTAGGCCAATACATAGCTGTAAAATGGAAAATAATGTAAAAAGTGGAAAATAAGCAGTCATTCTTTGAACTGTAGATGGTAAGTTCTGTGCAGCTCTGAAAACATCTTTTGCAGATCCATTTTAACAATTAACAGCATGGACACTGTTGGGGAGATCAATATTCAGAAGAGAGTTCATTTCCAAACACTAGGAAGGTATCAGCAGCTGCAGTCACAGCAACTAATATTTCCATCCAAGCTTCTAGATCAGCGACTGCTTATCAAATGTCTTGCTAAGTGGAATCAGTGCTTGCCAACTCCTCTTCTATTTGGGCCAAATACATTTTTAGAGCCACTGTGCTCAATGGGATTCTTTTGATCTTTCTCCAGGGTTTCAGATTGTGCCCACAAGTACTAATTTGTCTCCCCTTACTGATGAGTAGCACAGGAGGGAGGGAAGTAGGGCCTTTACTATGCAGGCACTAATTCTACACTCAAAGCTTCACAAGCAGAGCCATGTACTGTCACGAAAATGATACTGATAACACTGAGGCAGCAGTAGGATCAAGGTGTTGCAACACTTCCAGGCACAAAAGACTACAGCAACATGTCCTTGGGGACACTAATAATTTTCTTCTCTGTGCTCTCTCCCCATTCTTTGACTTTGTTGAGACAGCCATTCTTTGTGACGTTTCTCTGCTGCACCCACATACGTCAGGGAGTAAAATTTAGTCTTTTCTAAAAAGTCTTTTTTAAAAACCGTGTCCCAAAGTAGCAGCTGCTAAACAGACTCTTCCCTGAAACTTTCCTGGAAATCTGCAAGAGCGAACAATTGAAACAACCCTCTTGCTAAAACATGGTACCATTTGCATGGCACCTTCCATTTCGCTTTCAAAACAGAGAAAAAAGGCTGCAAGCATAATTCTTTCAGTCCAAACTGGAGGAAACAATGCACAGAGAGTTTAAATGACCTGTTGAAAGTTCACCACTTGTGAGCCTGAATAAGTTGTATTCTCGGTTTGTAACCCAGCAAGCCCTTATTTCTTGACTCGTAATCCAGTGTTAACAACCCCTTCTGGAGGATGACAGAGGAATTTTAAGTGAGGGTTCCCTGACAAAAGTACCCTTTCATCAGCACTGGATCTAGGACAGAATAGGGTAAGGCTGACAGCACTAGTTAAAGTAATAACACCAGCAAGGGTTCATACTATGTAAGAATGCACAGTCACCTGGTAAAATTCTAACCACCAATACAGTAGACAATCTCCAAATTGTCAATAAGCAGCACTATTGTGAGCAGAGCTCCCCTGAGACCATCGTGAGTGCTTTGAAAACTGGCATTTGTGAAGTACGTGCATCAGGGACAGTTCTGAGATCAGCTTCCCTGAAACCAGTTCCCATATTTACTGACCTTCAAGGGCAAAATAGGAACTCTAGTTGTTTACGTAAGCTTTATCAGAGGGAACTGGATATGCAGAACTGTCTTAGGGTGTAACCACAAAAGTTACATCTATACGGCAACTTGAGGTGTGGAGATTGCATTGCCATCTGTAAATTCATTATTCTGTTTGCATATGTAATGACAGGTACACCTTTCTAAATACAGTGGACTAACATGTATTTAGCATTCTGGCTAAACCACAGAGAAGAAATAACATAGCTCTGCCTCTGAGGATAGAAACAAACAACAGCACTTGGCCTCCGCTAAAGGAGTTGAGAGACTCCTATTTGGCTGCGCTGCCAGTAACTGGTATTACAGGTGCACACAATGGGCAAACTGTGCAAGACAAGTCTGAATTATCAAGCAGTGAGATGGCTTCTACATTAAGAAGCATCACTGACCATCCCACTGCTTGAGAGCCCGCGGTCCTGCTTGGGGAAAATCCAGCCACTGTTCTCAAGATATTGGTCATCACGCTTAGCACTAGAGAATATCTACAGCAACCTTTACTGATCCCAGCAAATCCCCGCCAAGCGCAGCACCGGAGAGTCAAAGAGCCTCCCTCCTTTCCAAGCTCAAACAAGTCGCTGCTGCTGCCCCTGGCCGGCCGTGGGGCCGGGTCACCCAGAACGGTGAGCAACGGACAAGGGACACAGCCCGGCCCGCAGGTCTCTCACAGGCACGTCACTTGGTGGAGAGCTGGAGCCAAATTCCTACAACCCCCGTGAGACCAGGCAGTGGAGCAGAGGCACCCGATCTGGAGGCAAGGCTGCTGTGCAAGCTCTCCACTTACCTGGCGCCAGGGAATACCCCTGGGGAAAGGCTCTTCCCAGTGATCCTGTCACAAGAAAACCCACTGCCCAACACTGATCCGCTCTGCACCAGTCAGCCAAAAGACAGAGATCCATCTGAAACCACATTCGATCCCTTCTCCGGGCACTGGAGCCGACTTGAACCTCAGCTCCTCAAGTTACAGGAAGGCTTTAGGAAACCTCCCGGTAACAGTCTTTTTTTCCTGGTTGGCCACGAAACGCCGTCGGCGTGACCCGAGGTCACCCCGGGGGTCGGAAAACAGAAAGTAGAATATATAACTTTCCTTTCCTCAAAGAAAAGGTGCAAACCTTGCGGAAACCCGCTTGGAAACGGCATTTCAGCCTCTCGGCGCAGGCGGTGCTGAGCGGAGCGGGGCAGCCCCGGTGTGCCCGGCCTCCCGCCGAACCCTGACAACGCGCCCCTTGAGGGCTCCGCGGTCCCGGGGAGCACAGGGGGCGAAGGCGGGGGCGGCGGGGCAGGGCGGCTGGTCGCGGTGCGGTCGGACACTTACCATGGTGCGGAGCGCAGGCTGGGAGCCGGCGCGGCCCCGGCCCGGCCCGGGTGGCTCCCGGGCGCTCCCTCCGCCCTCCCCGCCCCGCGCCAGGTGAGGCCCGGCCGCATCGCGCCTTCCCACAATGCCCCGAACGGGAACTCCCTGGGCGCCTCCTCCCGCTCCCCTGGGGCGAAGGGCAGCGTTGGGCTGAGGGCGGCACAGCTGGGCGGCTCAGTGCCAGCGCAGCCTGGGCTCCCCGGCACCGCCGTGCCCACAGCGCCCGGCCCCCGCCCGCTGTCCCCCTGTACGTGCGGGACCGCTCCAAGGGCACCCTCCTCACCATGGCACCCTTCTCACCACAGCACCCGAGATTAATAAAAGCGCGGTTCTTGCCGTCCACTGGCTCTAGCCCCTGTTAGGCATTCATACCCTGAAGACACTGGTAGATCTCCAGGCACGATTGATCTGCAGCCCATCTCCCAGAGCAATCCCATCTCCATCAAAATGAAACTCGAGTAGTTTAAATACCTTAAATGGCTGGGATTTGCTAACCCTGTGCATTTTCATGGAGCTGGATGAGAGGGCAAGGCATCAGCAAATCCCTGTAACCTCTGGCAGGGATTTGCTGATAAGCAGCTGCTGCCAAAAGAATGTGCAACATCCACAGAGTCAGCACTTGAATCAAAAGCTCTAAATCCAGGCCTAAGGCTTCTCAAGCTTGTACAAGGAGTGTGATCCAGATGTAAACTATCACAAGCATAAAATGAAAAGACTTAGGATGCTTAAGTCCTGTGTTTGTAATCTAAAGGAGAGATATCCCCCCAGCACAGCATGCATCTAGCCCCAAGCACAGTGTGTCTGGATTCAGGATATGGATTACATCTGCTCAGGGAAGAGCTGTGCCCTGCTCTTGGGTGCAGTGCTAGATGCATCTGAGTCATCAGTGAAAATAGGAAAGAAATCCAAAGGGGCTTGGGGACTTTAGGGGACACTGTAGTGTCAGTGATAACCCCTCTTCAGGCTCTGGCTTCAGCAAAGAGGAGAGATCATTGGCCAAAAGCAATTGTGTATGTACAGCTGAGAGGGCAACTGGGCTTAAATCTGCTCCCAGCTGGAAATGCATATTTGCAAGAGCAGAGAGCAAATGCATATGTGTGCTCCTTATGCTCATTCAACAGTGTGGAAGTAATTTCCACATTTCCCTAAGCATGCACGATCCTACTTCTCTTGGCCTTCCATAAGCTTTGATTTGGTCTATTCCTCACAGAGTCCTTCACTGCTGCTTCCTCAGTTCTGGTTTCTGCATGTTCCAGCCCCATCCCACCAAGCAGCATGACCCATGCTGTGCTGTGGCACTCCCAGCTGCCGGGTGTGCTGGTTTCACTTGTGGACAACACAAGAAGTACAAGTCCCAGCTGCCTACAGATCTCACTGATGCTTCATTTCTTCACTTGCCCCTGGCCTCTGTCCTTCCTGAGTACACATCCCAGCCCCTAAAGCAGTACTACCTACAGACCCCAGGAATATGCTTGCCCTTTTTTGCCCAGCTGTGCAGTACACGCTGTGCAGCACACACACCGTGCCGTGCTGCCAGTCTGCGCTGCCTCACTCTTTTTGCTGGGGCACCATCTTTCCATCAGTGAGCCTGCCAGAGACACACTTACTGCAATCAACATCTGTTAAAGCAGACCAGAACCTTTTACTAGATTCTCTGAAAGATAGGTGGGATGAGTAAACAGGCGACACAGTGCCCACACTGCCTTTCCCAGGAGGTAAATACCTGCTTTCCCTACAACCATGTTCATGTTCCTGCCCCTTGCGGTCCCCAGCTGTACCTACTGGGCCTATGCAGAAGAACAGAGAGCTGGCTGCACTTAGACCCAAACATGCTGTTGGTGAACAGGGAGTGTTCCCAGATACAACTGCAGCACTGGGAAAACCAAGTGTCCATGAACACTCAGAACTGGATTTGCCTTACATGCAAGAATGTGGACACCACAGTACAGCTGTACTACAGAAGCGAGGCATCAACACTTTCATCTCCAAAATGAATTTGAAATTAAGGGATAAACATACCCCTCAATCCCTACCTATGTGATTTACTCAGGTGATGGACAGTAATTTTTTTTTGCTTAACAACCGTTTCCCAATAATCTTACTTTTCTGTGCAAAGGTCTCACCAAATTAGGCCCATAAGCTCAAGACAACCAGCCTGCTGCTTTTGTGATTTTGCAGGTAATCAGAAAAAAAGCAGCAACAGCACATACATCATGCATACAGTGCATACGAACAGCAATGGCCAAAGTCAACCCATTATGACCAATCTTGGATGTTGGCAGAGAGAAGAAGCCCTACAGAAACAAGGCTGTAGATCAGGGCTCCTCAAACTACCGCCTGTGGGCCAGGTATGGCCCGTGGACATCCTTAATCCGGCCTGCCCCACCCCCCACCGGGGGTTGGGGGCAGAAACCAAGCAGCCCCGTCCTCCTCCTCCTCCTCTGTGATGCGCAGCACGCGAGAGGCGGGGGCGTCTGCTCTGCTGGGCAAGCAGTGTCAGCAGCCTCTGGACTGTGAGCTCCAGCCACCTCGGGTGAATTGCAGAGCCCCAGTGGCAAAGTGCCTTCAGTCCCTTCTGCCCCACCCCCCTCCAGACTGCATGCCCAGGCTGAGGAGGGGGGCGGTGGCATCAGCGAGGTGGGCAGCTCCCCCGTCTCTCCCTCCCTCCAGCTCCCAGACAGGACAAGCAAGCCAGCACCAGTGGGAAGCACGTGCACCATCATGTCAAAAAAA
>JAWWLV010000011.1:17219582-17230047 GCA_035041135.1 Platyrinchus mystaceus | reverse complement strand
AACTATAGTCCGGCCCCCGACAGTGTCTGAGGGACAGGGAACCGGCCCCCTGTTTGAAAAGTTTGAGGACCCCTGCTGTAGATATAGGATCATGCCTAAATTAGATGCTTTCCAGCTCAGAAAGCCAGGCTGCACTTAATGACTGCCTAACAGGCGGTGGTAAGGATTTGGAATTCTCCCATCCCTGCCTCTCTGCCCCTAGCACTGTGTACCTGCATAATGTTTTGATAAGGAAAATAAGCATCTTCTAATGGTTCCTACTTGGGAAGTTTGAGCTACCAGTGTCACTCAGCAATGGGAGCAGGGGGAGGCAGCTGTAGCACACAGTTGTGCCAGGTGAACCGATGGGGTGAACTCATTCCAGTAAAATGCCAGACAATGGACTCCATCCAGTCCTTCCCCTGGGCCCAGTTAATTAATTTGAAAAAGAAAGCTTGCAAAGTAATGCAAATTTATCTGCAAAAGGCAGTTTTGAGACCCTTCTCTTTTGGCTTCTACCTCTGCCTGGAAGAAAATGTTCATACTCCTTTCTTTAGGGCCCTGTGAAATAGGTTTTTAAGACAGTCAAGCAGCTTTTTTACTGCTACTGGATATTGTCTTCTCTTTGCTTATATTCCACTCTTTTAGCAGCCTGTAGCATTCAGAAACAGAAAATGTTCACACCAAGAGTTACAGTGGATTTAGTGAGCCCTGTGTGCCTACAACTGCTGTAAGAGCTGCTCTAGGTATCAGTTCTGGTGAGTTTGGGCATTATTTACTCGAAAAAAAGTCATTGCTAAAATGTCCAATGCGTAGATCTGCAGCAGGCTTTGTCTTAGGCCCTCTTAATCTCTGCAAGCTTTATGCACTGCAGAAGCTAATCCTGGACCATATAAGTAAGGCTGTATATTCACTAACGATTTACAATTGATTGGGATGTTATGTTCCTGTACATTTCCAGAGAAACAAACAAATCCTGACAGCTTCAATTAAGAGACAAACTACTGTCTAAAGAACAGCAAGGAGTGAACAAAATATAACATTCTCACTTCGTTCTAAAAAAAAAAAAAGGCACAAAAACTCCTTCTTAAAAAAAACCCCAAACACAAGCACCTTTATATTGCAGAAAGGTGGCTTTTTCCTGACATTGAGTACCACAACAAATGAGGCAGAACACTGGCCATTTACCTGCTTCCAGCCAGCACGTGCCTTGCTGTCATTTTTCAGCACCTGAACTGAGCTGACAGACTTCGGGTAAGTAGCCCTGTACAAACCAAGGAGTTGAGGCTGATGAAAACTCCACTTGGTGATTTTCTATAGGACACCTGCTATGCAGGTTTTTTTCCACTTGATACTAAGTCTGTGGGGGAAAGAAAAAACTTTAAAAGCTCAATCTAAATTCAGCTGCAGGAGGCAGCTTTTAATTGCACTTTGGATCAATAGAGAAGCAACCTGACACTTGCTCTTGCTTACTAGGCAGGGATTTGTACTTTTCCAGACTGCCTTTCATATGCTCCCTTTTCCTTATTTGCTCAGTCTGGATTCTCCACAGTTTAAGTGCAGAACAAAGCAATCATATCACTAGAGTACATACCAAATCTGTGCCACAGATTTTGGTACCTTATCAGAAGCAACAGCATGTTCAGTAAGTAGTCCCAACATTTAAGTAGTTTAAAGTATTAGAAGAGTGTTAAAAATAGCAGTCTCAAATCCTTATAGCCCATACTGAAGTGATAGGCATACAAGCACTTAAAGGGTGTCAAATAGCATTTTATTTCATTTCCCAGCTGTATAAAATAAGGAGCAGGCCAAAATGTAGACAAAGATATTAAACAAAGCTCCATGTAGAACTCTGCTTCAATCAAAGAAAATGTGTTATTGTAGCCCTCTTGTGTTCAGTTGGATTTACAGCTTTTAGATCCACAGCACCCTTCCTCACCACCCCTGAAATCACGGCGCTGCATGCTTTAACCACACTGCCAGCCAGCTCTTTGCCCTGTACACCTTCCCTCAGTTTCTTTCATGTTTTTATCTTTCCATCCTGGTTGTAAAATCAGACCATGCTCCTGAAACAGCAGAGTGCTCAGCTGGTATATTCACAACATAAAACAAGAGAACTGCTGTTTTGGAGTAGGAGGACCAGGACACCCCTCATTGCCTGTGAGCATGCTTACCTTACCAGCATTTCTCCTCCATAAAGGGACTGTAATGAACAAAATTTACAGCCTTATTTCTCTCTTTTAGTTAATGCCTGCGAGATTAAGTTTTAAACTGCGTGTCCCACAGACACCATTTAGACACATGCAATTCTCTACCCTCATAAAAATCACTCTGACATTCTCCAAAACCTGTAAGCACTATTGACTGTCCTGTTTATTCCAGACCCTTCCTACCAATCACCAAGATTAAAAACTCAACTGGGGCACTGCACAGAGCTGTAGGAGGTAGTAGCTTTTACAGTATTCTTTTCCAACATGCAAAGGTTGTAGCAAACAGATGATCAAGTTATGGCTGCACTGTTTTGGGTGGGATGGGGTCTGGTAACTGAGAGTAAGGTAATGAGTTGTTTCCTAAACAACGCTCACCTTCCGTGTCTGCTGCTTCGGTCATCCCTTATTCAGCCACTGCCAGACCAGCTCACTCTTCCAGATCAAGAGGCCCAGGTGAACAGGTCACTTGTACTTCAAGAGCTGTTATCACCTGTCTCAAGGAGCCAAACTCCAGCATGGATGTGCTACTGTGGAGGAAACCCAGAGGAAGAGCCATGAACTATGAGAGAAAGAAGGAGAAATGAATGAGAACAGAGAAAAGACAAAGGACAGCACTAGAACAGAAAAACTGCTGTGACTTAGCAGCAATGTCATCAAGGAGTATTGGCAAGCAGTGCCCTCTCTTGATCAGCAACACAGGGGTGGCACTTCAGTTCATGAGAACGTGAGTTTTGACAGATACATTGCATGTAGATTTTGAGAGCAGCTGAAACCATAAGAAAAACAGGTTTCAGAAAAAAGAATCAATATAGATAGTAAGAGGCATGGTATCTTCTTTACTTGAAAGACAGCTGTAGTAGCAAAGCTAGGAGAAAGTTAAACCCTATTCTGTGTCTTTTCTATAAACAAGCTAAAGAGGAGAAAAGCATGTACCTCCACAAGCCATGTCTTTGTGATAAAAAGCAATTTAGGAATGAATGTATCAAATGTTCTGCAGACAAGCCAATCTGACCAAAATTATTATAATACATCAAGAGTAATTAAAAGAATATGCTTCTACTTCTCTGTGTGAGCACAGATTATATACTGTAACTGGTAAGAGACCCTGGGTACACATGTGAGTTGGACAGCAATTAGTTATGGCAACTCTGAGCTGCCTCTATGTTGGGGGGGGGGACAAGATTCATGTATAGAAGCAGAATGCAAAGTTCCTAATGACCCCATATATTTCAGTTTATTTTTTGACAACAGCTTATATTTAATTTTATGAAAAAAATTTATGAAAAAAATTACTATTCTTTTGATGCTTTCTTCCATTGCTGAGGTGGTAAAACGAATAACAGTCTTTGAATCTGTTCAACAATTTTCTTTTATGTGAGTTTAAGAGACCACACGGCTCCCTAGAGCCCATGCCCGTACTTCATCCACAGGGACAAAAAATTTTGTTGGGATCACTTGATAGAGTCACTTAACGAGATCCTTGAGAAGACTTGCCTTATGAGAATGAGAGAGGCAGAGAAAGCCTTCAAAGGCCATGTTGCAACTCACTGTAAGATGGTTAGTTGATGACAAAACAGTATTTTAAATGTTAGGCTGGCAGAATTCATTATTTTCTATAGTTTGATCACGGCATTTCACTGTAAGCCAGGCCATTCAGCACTGAGGACTATAGAGATAAACCTTAGACAGCTTTCCTTCTGAAGTATACAGTAGTAAATCTGATCAACATAAAAATCTGTCCCTTTCCTTCATCTAGCATATGAAATCTCTCCAATGAGTAAAGTCAACACCACAAAAAGAACCTCAATTACTAAGATGTGGCACAGAACTATCTGAAATTTAAATTAAGTTTTCAACATAAGGAACGTGAAAAGTGATCAACTATACATCCTCAGTTAGAAAACCAATACATGTATTTTCATGCTTTCACTACAAGGACACCATTTGCGGTTCTCCAACATTTTCAAATTTAACTAGAGTTCATATGCCTTATTTAAAACATAAGATGGTCTACACAGATGTCTAAATAAGCTTTTCTGACTACAGATCAGTAACAGCTTCATTTTTTCCAGTCAGTTTTTGTCAGAAATTGAAAACACAGGGTTTTGATTGAGAAAGGTAAGAAGTTTAGGCTGATCAAAATGAGACATATTTTTTTAAAAAATAAATTACAGTATTATATACTACTCAGCCACCCTTCAAAGGTGTCAGGTTTGTGAAACTCTGTCAGATTCCCTCTATGGCTCCCAAATACCCTAAGGAAGCAGTGAGCTACCAAGCCAGCCAATGCTATATTTGAGCCTGTGAAGGCTGTGAGCAACTGTGAGGGATAAGGATGGTTCCCAGCTTATCTTCATCTTTTCTCTGTGAGAAAGTATGAGACAAGTGTAACCACCTCCTGTGGCTGCAGTTTGTGTCCTCTGTGTGTCATATGGTACACTCTGCTCACCCCATCCAGCAAAATTAGCATTTCTTTAATACCTTAGACAGGTCCAAGGGATCTCAGGAAAGAGGTTAATCCTCTGATACTCTGTAGGTAACCAGAGAGGAGGTCTCCATGAGCTGGCAAACAGAACACAGGATAAGGTTATACATCCCTAACTGGGACTACACAGCAGTTCTTGTCTCTCAGCTCACTAGTTCATCATGGGCCTTTAACTTGCTGCAGCTCATTCAGCTCCAATACAACACGCCTGACAAGCTCTTCCATCAACCCAGAATTTGGACACGGGTCACGTAAAGGAGGTGCCAGAGCATACAATGGGGACTGTACATTCACAGGATGGAAGAAAAAAATGGATCATCTAAATAGACTACGTGAATATCAAGAAATATTTTATTGTACATGTAATCAAAGTTTAAAAAACAGACAAGAAGGAGCAAAGGACAGAATTATCTAGCATCTCTTAACAATGCAGGGTACAGAAATACAACTAGTAAAGAATTAGCACATATTAGCATCCTTTGCTCCCCTTCCCTGCCCCAATGGAGGTTACACAAGCAAGATGAGTAATGCTTCAAATCAAGGCTTCTCAGTAATTGCACACTTGAGCTAACAGAGTTGAATATGTTCACTTTCATGAGAGAGTGTGTGCCTTCAAAACAGTTGTTTATAAACAAAACCACTCTCTCTTTAGTGGTTTGTAAGCATTACTCATTCAATACCGAGAATATACTTAAAAGGCTAATGATTTAGTGGCCATAATTGCCTTGTTATATCTGAACTGACACTATCTTTAAGTATATCAATTATAGAAAATAGATTCCTTAGGTGGTAGAGAATATATTATCTAGTGGCAAAAATGTGAAGAAGCAAAGGAAGTATTCACAGGGAAGGAAGGAGGGAGCTGCATGCTGAGCAGGGGGTGCATTGACTAATCAGAACTAAAAAAGCTGAGGCTCTGGAGCAGTAGCTGCAAAGGAGTTACACCTCAGTGTCATTGGTGTAAGTTTCAGAATGTCTGGTTTGAAAAATGGTACTAAATCCCCAAGCTTAATTTATGCCCTGAATCCTCCTTACCTACCACAGTAGGATTTTTAACAGTTCTAGCACTGTAACTCAAGCTCTGCCTTACATGCTGTGAGGAAGAAGGCTTCCATTCTCCTCCAGAGCCAGATAGGAACAAGTCTGAAAGTGAATGCAGAGCATTTTCAAGGCTTATTCACCCTTGCAACCACTCAGTTTCCTTCCTAATTTAGAAGGGTGAAGGCCTTCAAAGCAGAAAACTCCAGCTGCTTTTCCAGCACAAGCTAATTTTCTCTCAAGGGCTTACAAATAAGCCTTCCCAAAAAACTTAAGCTATACGGCATATAGCAAGAGTTGAATCAAATCCGTGTGGTAAGTGCTAAATCCTCAACTGAAGGCAAGACAAGTTTTGGGATTCCCCCAAGAGACAGATCTGTTTATTCTTCCGTGGCCCAATAAGGCTAGCAAATAAGAACTCTTCACAAAACTTCCAGAGAAGGCCCATGGAAAGGCAGACAAAATAACAGTAACTAGCATATTCTGGATTCTAATGCCCTTTGGAGACTATCAGATTTTTGGCTTAAAGTGAATTAGGATGTATTAACGATCTTAAATCTACTTCAGCCTACAGCATGGTCCAATGCAGATTATTAGTGTCAAGTTGCACACCTAGGACTTGAATTCACTAACACTCATAGCACCACTTGATTGTTGCTGTAAATAAAGACAGTCTAACCCTTAACAATTCTGCCAGAAAGAGCCTGTTACCTTTGATAATTGTGCAACACCACCTATTCCAGGCCAGCTGACCTACCCACATTTTCTGTCCTCACACATATGCATCTGTTTTAGACAAATCTAAACAGCTTCAAGACTAAACTCTGTGACATGTTACCTTAGGTTTCAAAGTTACAAAATAAATTCTCTTTACAGAGTTCAAATGCAGAGATTCACTCAACTGTCAGACCAGCTAACTGACAATATCTCACTAGTTATTTCCTGTATGTGCCAACTGCACAGTCATAAAAGCCTCCCAGCTCTTCTTCATACTTCTCAGGTTTGAAACAGGGAAGGATCAATATAGATATCTCAGGATTAAGAGACCTAGGAGCAGGGAAAAAGCAGCTGTTCTGTACCTCAGTAATTATTGCTCGGTATTTATCTGGTTTTATAACCATTTATTTATTTTTAAGCAACATCAAGACAGTATTTGAATTTATGCTGCACTTGAGCAGAGACAGGTTCCCTAACATTAAAGAAACATCAGCCTTTCCACAGGAAAAAATTTCTAAAATTTAGCTGGCCATTTTTTCTTGGCCATTACCTTTAACAAGGCAGATTCGTTTAGGCTCCAGTTTCTAACAGCGTTATAGAGTTGTCAAAGTATATAGCTGATACCTACGGCCTCTTTTTAGAGTAGCTGGGCTGCACATGTTCACAAGAACTACAGAAGTTTATTAGCTATGCTAAAAGACTACAGAAATAGCCCAGGACTTTTTGAAGACTCCCCAGCTACAGAACAGCTGTCCCACAAAAGTGATTTCACTAACAACTGAACTCGAAGACAAACACTACAAGAAAGCCAATAAAGGAAATCTTGTGTGATCAAAAGGTTCTCTTACTATCTCATCTGAAAGAAGCCACCTGCCACTTGGAACTATCTCCTCCTTCCATAGGAATAACCAACATACCTTTTGGAGGAAGTTTAGACAAGTGACTGCTCAAAAGTATTTTGACAGAACTGCTTTTTGGAAGAGAGAATAAGTTATTTTACTATTTGCACAAATTGAATTGACTACACTCATTTTACTCTGATAATGTTTTAGCTACAAGGTATCTGCACATGATACATCAGCAGAGATAGCACATTGTTAACACTACATATGTAAACCGAGAAACAACAGGTCCTTCCATCGAGGTGTCATATTGCAGGTAAGCCATTTCATGTTAGTCCGAGAGGCTGCAAAACCACACTTTGGCACCAAGGAGATTCCTGGTGAGCCCAACAGGAAAGCCATGCTCTATAAAGGTGACTGTCCATCCTGGAACAGCAGCAGGAGAAGAATCAAGCAACCAGTGTTGGCGGTAGTATTCTCGAGGAGGATTCCATTCATTCGGTGCGTATTGCTGTACATAAGGTGCATAAACCTGCCACGGATGAGATCAGCGTGAAGAGAAGCCCGTTGCAAGGCTGCAACCAATTACTGGTGTCATGTCCCAGATCTGGAAGAGAATATTGTGGAGAATATAAGACCTAACAGGGCCTTCTGTAAGAGGCATAGAAGCAAACAAAGATGTCCCTGGACGTAATAAATCCTGATTAACTATACTTGAGGAAAATGCCATAAAGAGTTATACCAGCCTTACAAACCAAAAGCCAAACTTGGAGGTCAAGAGAGTCTTGCACTTCTCTGTAGATCTGTTTTAAGAAGTGCTACACAGTTTGCTACAAACATGCGTACAGAAAAACAAGGACAGACTGGGACAGTCTCAGTTCTGACATTCATGGCAGATGTTGAGCTTAATCACACCAAGATTCAATATCAATCTGAGCTCCATGTCACCATCTCATAACAAGGGCTTTTAGTGGCCATGCTCCAAGCCGTGGAGCTCAGAGTAAAGGCATCTGCACATTTCACCAGCTCTGTGTCTTCAAGGCTGCTGGCAGATTCTCCCGCCTGCTTTGTCTGTCTAGAGACAAAACAGTAACAAGTTCCAAGAACTACACTCCATATAGGGGAGTTACAGGTCAATTCCTCATTAAGCTGCAGGAAGAACAGCCTGACATAAATACAATTCTCGCTGCCCACAACAGATAGTTTTGTAACAGGAGCTGTCAGAAAGAAAAAAGAATATACAAAAATTAACACTCTATTAAATATCTCTAAGAAATGCAGCAAAGAAATGCAGGAATACCTTCACAATCCGGTCGCTCCCACAGGTCACCATCAGCCCTCTGGAGATGTCCATGGACATGTGTGAAATGTTGTGTTTTCCTTCATGAAAGGTTGCCAAGGAAGTACGGCTGCACAGGAACAATTGGAATGAAAGCCAGTCATCAGATGAAGCTTCATGGCATCATTATAGCAGTGCAAAATAAACTTAAAAGAAAATTAAGTTGCTCAAGTACTAATAAGTCAATCCTGGGAGCTGCAGTGCCATATTAAAGGGGAGAGAATTAAATTAGCAAGTCATGCTGAGGCACTGCTTGTGTAGGTGTGACATTTCGTGGCCTTCTGCAGCCTGACTGTCAATAATACTAGAGCAGAAGTGGGACACTGCATTAGCAAATACTCCTTCTCTTGGTTAATAAAGTCAAGCTCAACTACATTTTTTCCTGCTGGCTACAGTGAGCCAACTTAGGGCACAGCACCTCACTTTTCCAAAAAAAAACTCAAATGAAAAGCCCCAACGACCAAAAAAAACCAACAACATCGCAACAAAAACCCCCAAACACCCTCAAAATTGTCACATCTGATTATTCTGTTCATATCAAGATAAAAAGGGGTTCCTTCATTACTAAGACAAGTTTAATGAGACAGCAAATGATGTTTAACCCGATTTGCTTGCATGGGGAAAATAATGTTGGGCTATGAAAAATACTGGTATCAGTAGAAATAGTATTCAATAGTAGAAATAGTATTCAATAAGAGTACATGAACTATTGCATATACATCCTGGCAGCTGTGATGCATTTTCAGGCACCCATTTAGCAATTTTAAGTGCAATCAATAGCTTTTAACTAAACAGAAATCTTGAGACAAATATGTTTCAAGCCTAGATCTAGGCTCATGGAGAGGAAGAAACAAAGCTGATAAAAAAGCTGTAATACCACATCTGATCCAATGAGCCTGCAGAGCCAGTTGGGGGAACCTCTGCCACCGCAGTGCCCTGAGTGCCCAAGGCAAAGTGGCCCCATTAGCAGAGTCAGCTTGGTGTGTTTTGTAGCATTGTGTGGGGATGTGGACCAAGCACAAGCGTTTCTGCACCCCAGCAGCATTTCTTCAGTTTATTAGTCCTCAATACTCACTCTTCATCCTTGATGGACTCAAAACAGGAATCGCAGACACGGACCTGGAATTCAAATCCCATGATTGGGTAACTGGACCGTTTGGTACTGCACTTGCCACACACTGCTTGCCCACATTTTCTGCAATGATGCTTCATGGAAGAAAAAAAACAGAAAAAAATAAATCACTATACCATATCCCTTGACCACCTTTACCAAGTGTTCACTGAACAACAACAAAGCTTCTGTTTTGCAACCTGTTAGAAAGCAACCTGTTAGAAAATGCTCTGTTACTTCAACCAAAGACCAAGGACTCTGGAGTTCTGAACAGTCACCTGGGCCATTAATGGATTCATCTCCATATCTCTGTGTAAATTCTCTTCTTCTGCAAGCCTCTTCTGGGAGAAGGGGAAAAAGTGGATTGAACAAGCAACTAAGGAAATAACAGCCTAAGAAAGCCAGAAACAGAGGAGTGTCTTGGTGCCTGTGCAGTCCCCCCATAAAGAAGGCTATCTGGAGAGCTTTCGCATTCTGGAACAGTAAAAGCAGGGCCATTACTGCTTCCCTGAACTGAGCACCTACAACGGGGGTCCCCAAACTTTTCAAACAGAGGGCCAGTTCCCTGTCCTCAGTTGGGGGCCGGTTTCCTGTCCTTCAGACACTGTCGGGGGCCGGACTATAGTTTGGAAAAAAATGAACGAATTCCTATGCAAACTGCACATACTTTATTAGTAGTAGTGCACAAAAACAGGAAAAAGAATGCAATATTTAAAATGAAGAACAATTGTAATCAACAAAAAC
>JAWWLV010000011.1:17141280-17219482 GCA_035041135.1 Platyrinchus mystaceus | reverse complement strand
CTTGCCCAGCAGAGGGCTGCTGCCCCCACCTCTCGCCCGCCGCGCATTGCAGAGGAGGAGGAGGAGGACGGGGCTGCTTGGTTTCCACCCCCAACCCCCAGCGGGGGGGGGGGAGCGGGCCGGATAAGGGATGCCCCCGGACCAGACCCGGCCCGCAGGCCGTAGTCTGGGGACCCCTGACCTACAACATGTTAGGCTGCAATTTGCTCAGTTATGGGGCACTGTTTGCCACTTTACACAACACTTGAGAATTAGTTGTCCAAAGCTTCAATGCACAGAAATATCCAAAGAAATCAAACAGAACACTCCTAGCACAGCCTGCTTTGACCTGTGACAGAAGTTTGATGCAACACTTTCTAGAGAACTTGGAAACGTCTTAGCGCTGCCTAGAAGCCGTAACCTCTCAATAAACTTTCACTTCAAATCAGCAAAAATACCAACAGTTGAAAAGATCTAATGGCTTTAGCAGTTTTCTGTTTACATTTTGCTTAAGTGCTGAATTACAACTAAGCACTCAAACCAGCCATCTCACCTGTCTCAGCCCTATCGTCTTTGTGTCCCACATTTGCTTTATGTTCCAGAAGAAAGGCTGTTCACACTTCTGACAGGAATCACTTTCCAGCCATTGAGGAGCCTACAAAAGAGCAGAGATGCAAGCAATCAGAATTGTTTTCCCTCATACAACAGTCAAGGAAGTTTAAGAACCCAAAGCAAAGTTTTACTTGGAAAGATGCCCTGGCTCAGTTCTGGACATTACAACAATAGATTGCCTAGGGTATAGTACAGAGGTAGTACAAAACCCCTGAATCCAAGACTACAGTTATTTGTTACCTACACATTTCCTACGCTTTTTAAGCCTACAGCAATATGTTGTGTTCCTGCCTTAATAAAAAAACTCATTCAACCATCTAAGTTATTAAACTTGCTGCAGGCATTCAAAGACTGCTGCTCTGATTGCCTAGATGACTTTTAAGGGCTAGTGTAATCCAAGCTGTAGAAGCTACAAGGCAGTCATCCCGACTGGAGTATCCAGAAGTAAATTCTGAATAACTATCTTTTCTGGTTTTCTAGGATTGCAGTTTGAACTAATTAAGAACTCATTTGCATTTTCCATCCTGCCCACTTCTTCATTAAGCAAACCTTCTCCCACCCACGTACTTTTCCTGCCATAAATGGACTAGGCCAAATGAAAATAGAGCTTTCACATGTTTCAGCTCTCTCAGATCTTTAACTGAGCATCCTTGTAAGGGATAGAAAGAGAGGCACAATATTTTTAGTATATAGACTTGAATTAGAACATGTATATTCTATACAACTTTATAGACTTCATGAGCAATTCTCCTTGAGACTTGACAGGAGGAAAGCTGGAACAAAAAAGCATTTTTTCTCCGTAATTCACATACATCCATCACTGACAGTAAGAAAACAAGAGTATTCTCAGTTGCACCACCATCTCACCATGAACATTTATTGATTACAGATGTCCAGTTCCTAAATCTTCAACCTCAATTGTACCCCCTTCCTTCACCTTAGTAGTGGAAAATACTGTAAAGGGAGAGTAGTAACAAGTCCAATGTGGGGGTGGGAGGGAGAGTAGAGGAAATGAGTTGCCTCTCCATCACATTAGATATTCCATATTGCTCCTTTCAGTTTCTTAGAATAGCAGTTTTCACTTAAAAGCTTTTTTGGGAAGACAATCTCCTTTCTGGCTCCCTCTAACAGAAAAACAGGATATCCTCCAATTCTTTTCATCTTAATTTCACATATTAAACAGATGGTAAAAACTTGCCAATGCTACCAACACTATTACCAACATACAGTTGGAACTGCTCTAGAGCAATAATACAGCTGTCAATAGAGTTACCATTCCTTCTAATCAAAAATGTCTGTTTTCTAGTCTTCTGTCCATTAGTGCATATTTGAGGATACCCTGTAATGTGACTCACTAACTAATGCTTCAGAGGCAGTATGTTCATCATTTGTCAAACATTTGGTTTCTTTGCTTTTGGATTGGGCTTGATTATGTTTTTCCAATAAGTTCTGATACATCACAGCTATTCTACCTTAACTGCATTATTTTAACTGCATGAAAAATTAAAACTGTCTGTTATCTAGAAGATCCCTTTATTGTGTGCGGGTCCAGAAGAGAACTGGCCACATTTTGTTTCCCCAATCGTATCATAAGTCAATTCCTTTCATTTACAAAGTTTCATAACATTACAGAAGTTTTGAAGAGAGATCATCATGCTGAAAATGTCAGGAGTACCACATACAGGATTCAGTGTGTTTAAGGTGACAGCTCAACACATCAAAAAACAGTTCTTAATCATGACACTTGCATTTAAGAAAAAGCAACAAGTCAAGATAGGCTGAGCCTTAAATACTGCTTTATGAGAGTAACCAAAACTAACTCCTATAATTATGGTTTAACCACAGACAGTAGTAATATATATCTTTTCAGCTCCTATGATGGATATGAACTGATGCAGAATGTTCATGGCAGGGTCAATTGCTGAGTACTGAGATCTTAAAAGCATTGCCTGGGGACTGAACCTCTGCCTTCTGAACTGCATCTCAAAACCTGCATCTCACTTCTTTACCTGCTTTGACACGAGTTGAGAACTTATTTCAAGACTGTTGAAGCACAATCCATCGGTTTCTTTACTGCACAAGATTGCCTGCTTTAGACTGTTCCAGCAGCAAGGGCCATAGCCATTCCAGTGAACATGTTGTCTCATTGAGATAAGACTCTAAGCAGTTCCAAGCATGTCCTGCACTTCTCCTGTCCTGGGAGTCCATTTACTGCAATGCAGCACGGACAGCTACTAGAACAGAGCAGGTTTCAATAATACCATTCAATCTTAAAGTGTCAGATAACGTGAGGAAAGTAGCCTGCAGAACTGGCTATGTAAAGTCACATGAGTCTCTGAAAGGGGAAGAAAAATAAAAAAAAAAAATATTTGACCTAGGACACAAACTTACCTCTTCTCGGCTGATATCCATGTTCCAAACAGCAATTCCTCCATCAGCTGAACAAGAAACCAGCTGCCGTGTCAGCTGGAGGTAACAGATAGCCTGCACCTTGTCACTGAAAACAAAGTAGACACTATTTAACCACAGGTATTTAAACAAAGCTTAGTTTCCCAGCAAACCCTGATTTATCCTTGTAAAGCTACCTAGGAAGGCAAAACTGGTTTCCAAACAGTTTGCTAAAGCCAGCTGAGTAGAGCTATGAGGATGACTGGACAGGTGCTGTCACCTGAGTACTCCCCTGGCATCAGATGTTGCCTAGAACAGTGTTCTTACAGGCTTGACCAGAATACCAGAGGTACAGTTCCATGTTAACGCTTGCTGACAGTAAGCACTGACAGTGAGCTGAGTATCAACTGGCTCTGAATGTGTGTGCAAATACTCTTCTATGTTGGCAAGGAAAGCCAAGTTATCAAAACAGAGACAACTGGAGAAATAAAAGAGAAATATTTGTTTCAAGATGCAGCTAAGAAGCAGACAGAGCTTCCACTTTTGTTAGCAAATCACAGTAAGTCAGTCTGTAGCTGCAAACCAAAGCATGCATTTACCAGTAAGACAATTTAATCCTAAATAAAGTCATGGTAAAATAAAAGTCCACCCTAAGAAACTAAACAAAGGATCTCAATAGTATTAAACTGCTTTGCAACATCTAAGTTGAATTAAAAATGTCATTCTGCTTCTCAGTAGAATTTCCTTTCCCATTCAGTATGAAGCTTGATGCTAAGTGTGATGTTTGAACAGAAACTGTTATAAGTCTTCACCAGGACACATGAGGGAGCAGCAACAGCAGTGTAAGGTCCTCCAGCTACTGACTTCAGTTATTTTTTTTTTAAACAGTACTCTATTATTAATTCTTTAGCCATAAAACTAAATCCTCAATATTTAACAAGAGTTCTAGGGCTAAGGCTATCAGTCTTGATCAAAGGTGGATGGAGGCATCTAAGAATTAGACATGAGGAGAATGCACTATATAAATACATCTTTAAACAAACCAGATCTCTACTACCCGTGCATTTCTAAGTGGAATATATCTTTAGTGGTGAATTGCCTGTCAGACTGAGTTAGAGCCCTACATTTAAAAATGGCAGCTAGTGTCGTGTCTCTGTAAAAAATAAAGGGTTGATTAAATACAGACAGCTAATTACCTAATCTGCAGAACAGGGAAGATGTGACACACTTTCTGAAGTTGAGAGACCACCCCTGTAATTTAGCCAATCAGTTTATCACCTCACTGATGGAGAAGAGAACATGAGCATAGTGAAGCTTATTCTAGTCAGGTACATGAACATGTTTACACATTAAGGTTCTAGCCCCACCCTCACAGACACATCCAATTTTTAAATGAAGGCCAAACCAGATGACTTAGGATTTTTATCCACCTTTTTCTATAAACTACTTGTATATTACTTCTAAACTATAGTAATAAGAACATATCAAACATGAGCAAGAAAACAGATTTATCAGTAATGCTTTCCTGGTACTGATTATCCTTCTTCCCTCTCAAAGTCCTCAGGGTTCTGCCAAAAGTTATTTTCTCCATTATTCACAAAGATTCAGATACCTACGTATTCTTCCTGGGACTCTGAATTCATTACTGACCATGTAGGAAAAATAAGACACCATTACATACTGATGTCCCTGAAGCAGCAGTGTTCGCCCCTTCCTTCCGCCAATATCCCACATGATAATGCTGTGATCAGAGGCACCTGAGAAGAGCAGGCGTTGAACAGGATCCCACCACAGGGAAGTAATACTCCCTAGGAAAGAACATTCTGCAGTTAGATGTAAGGGACCGACTCCCCAGCACAACGATGCCCTACTGGAGCACTGAAGTGAAACCTTACTGCAGGGGTCCTCAAACTTTTTAAACAGGGGTCGGTTCACTGTCCCTCAGACACTGTTGGGGGCCGGACTATAATGTCTTGTGCCAACCAGCAGGGGGCGCTGTTGGATCACTGGAGATGCCCCCGTGCGGTGGGAAGGGAGTGGGGTCTCCCCGGGTGTGCTGGAGAAGCTGGAAAATGGAGGTCTTCTTCCCCCCCTCCCTTCCCAGCTGGAAAGAGGAGAGAAGGAGGAGGGAAAGGGAAAAAAAAAAAAAGAACAAAAACAAAAACAGGTCCCTCCCAGCAGAGGGAAACAAAAAAACCCCTCAGTCCTCTAGTCGAGACGTGCAGAGCAGACCCCCCCCTCCTCTGATGTGCACAAAAACTGCTGCCAAGGAGGAGAAGGAACAGGAACGGAGGAGGGAGGAAAAAAAAAAACAAACTCTCCCAAAAACAGTTTCTCTCCCAAGGAAGAAAAAGAAGCTGCTGCTACTCCTGCCCAGCCGCCCCCAAGCACTCCCCTGTCCCTTCGGCCGCCGCCCAAAAACTCCTCCCCCGTCTCCCAGGAGACGAGAGAAAAAAAAAGTAAAAAAGGAACTTCTTAACCCCTCCCCCCCCAGCTTCGGCAACAGCCAAACTCCCCACACAGACAAAGTGTTGAGGACCATTTAACTCAGAATGCGGTCTGGCCCGGCTAGTCCATTGTGTTACCTAATTGTTCTGTAAATACCCGCAGGCCGTAGTTTGAGGACCCCTGCCTTACTGTAGTAACATATTGAAAGCCTTAAGGCAAAAGAAAACATTCAACAGGAAGATACAGTCCTGGTGGAGAGGGAAATAGCACTGGACAACAGAACAGAATGTCCCTGAGAAGACAGATAAAGCATAAATCAAAAAGGTTGAGTTACAAGCCTGTTGCCCCTTATATTTAGGTAGGTGGTTTTAAGAGCTGCCAGGCTGCTTTGTGAGCTTTGGAAGATTAAAAGTATGAACACTTGCCAAGCAGAGACTGGTATCTACAACACAGCAAGGTGCTTGACCAGTGGTTGCAGGACAGCATGCAGTGTTCACAGGTAAACCAACTCCCTTACATAAACATTTACAACCTTAAAATAATTGGAATAAGAAACGAAGTCACAGTTTCACTGCTGTTAGCAAATCTGCCACCAGTCACTAAATTATAAAACTAAATTTCAGAAGGCCCTGCCTGGCTATGCATTACACTAGTCAGATATAAAAGAAATGAGTCATCTGACAGCAGCAGCTTTATACTAAACTCATGTGCATGGTAATGTAACCAGGAGACTAAGGGAGTAATTTTGTCACTTTTGCCACCTATAGTTGTGAAGTTAGGATATTTTATTCCCTTGCAGAGATCCTTCCCTTTAAAGCATCCTTCCATTGTTCAATTGTCATCAAAAGCCTTGTTAGTCTGAAGGCAAAATGAATGGTAATTAGAGTCCAAATCAGTCCATTTCAATGCTCTGGAGCAAGAGATTTCTTTGGTCTCCTTTAGGGCTACACTGTTTTCAGACTGACCCATTTGGGAATAGTGTTTGCACCACAAAAGGCAGTAGTTTGAGTATTATCTCAGCATTACACAGAACAAGCTGTTAAATATGGTGAATTCTGGAAGCTACCCTGAAGAACAAGCTCTAAAACCATTTAAATTGCAAAGCAAACACTGCTTGTTTATGAAGTCCCATCTAGCAAGAGCTAGAAAGGAAACAAGATGAAATCAGATTTTTGAAGTCTGTCAAACACAGGTGCACTCAAACTAGATGCCATTTAAATTCAGAGTTACTAGGTCTTGAGAATATTACACAAATACTGTGGAAGAAAAAAAGTTACACATAATCTGATTTACTAAAAAAAAAAAAAAAAAAAGAGAGAAAAGGAGAAAAGATGAAGTAGCTAGTAATATACCAGTTGAAGAGAAACCTGTTTCTGCCCCTCAAATTTAATCATCTTTTATTCTAGATCAATTCTTATTTTAAGGATCACAATCCCCATATGGAAATATATAAGCCAAAGTTGTCTGCTATGCAGACAGTATTGCTGAAGTTGGTGCTTGGAAGTCTATCACAACCCAATAGGTAAAACCTGCACTATAAGAAGTGCTGAGGACACATACTGCTTTCAGACTAACAGGGACACCTGTCAAGGAGTTGCATTTGAACAGACTAGTGCAAAAGAATAGAGGGGTAAAGGAGTCTCTAGGGCCAAGAGAATTATTTTGCTCTTAACTAAAAAATATGGAATTCTGCTTGAAAGCAGAAGAGACATCACTTGAAAATCTCAACTTGCCTCTCGCATTCAAAACCAGCTTTATCACTTTACAGTCATCTGTAAATCAGAAGTCTCCCCAGCTTTAACAAAGCCTACTCTATACTTGCAGCTGTTAAACAAGCAGCCTTTTCCAGAGGGTCAGAGACTCATGACCCAATAGTTCAACCCTACCCAAATGCAAACTAGTCAACTGATTTGAAAGTCGGCAGTACCACATGGGAAAAGGCACCGTCTTATTTATTTTTCTCAGCATGTAATTAAGTTACACATTCTTCTGTGATTTGCACTCTTGCCTTACTCATTACAACAGACAGTGGCTCTGTATCATGTTACACACCATTTGGTTCTTCATTTGATACAAGGACTACAGCTATACTATACAGGATGAGACATTTGCCTTTGACTAGGCAGTTTTGGTTCTAAAAGGCTCTCTAGATTTCTTGCTTATAGCTTAGGTTCAGCTAAACATAGGAAATTGAACTAGAGTCACATAAAGACTGATCAGAACAGCAAGGCTTGATTGAGAAGAATTAAGTGGCATTTTACAATCTAGACTGGAAGTTGTTAAAGCTGCTTTAGGTATTATCATATTACAAGGTCCCCTAAAAAAAGAGAAAAAACCCCCCACAAAGTAACACATTCTCGTCCTTTCTCTTCAAAGTTAAGGAGACAAAAGCTTTTTAAGGTGGCCATCTAGTGGATAACTTGAGTTTAACTGAATGCATATATTAACCTTTATTTTTCATCTATAATAAAAATACCTGCCCAGATTTATTAGGCTAAGATTTCCCCTTAGCAAGAATGTATTTGTTCATTAGCAGACAGTCATATGTACAGCTTTGAACAGCTTATGGTAACTACTACCCTGGACTGTTTTTTTTATCCCAAATCTATCCTTAAGAGCTAGATATGCACCCGAATGTCTCACCCTGATTTACGAGGTATTACATCTGGGATAAGTAGATTTAAGCAAAGAGTTACTTTACCTTCGTGCCCTTTGAGGGTTGTGATAACTGAGCACGTATTCTGCTCAAGCTTCAGAAGAGTGATCTGTCCAGAATAATCACCAACAAATGCATGCTGAGTTTCATGATCGTATCTGAACAGCAGTCAAGGAGAAGCCTCATTTGCTCTAGGAGTATTTTACATAACAAACAGTCCACTACAGCATCTTTAAAAAAAAGAATCCAAAAAGAACATTTTAATATACCAGATATATATTTATATAAATACTTCTAAAGGGGTTGGAGACTGTAAGAAACCTTTCTGATTCCTCTCTTCTCATCATACTTCCCTATATGTGCAAGTAAAACTGTACTTGCATATAAAGTGAGAAAAGTTTTAGAAAGCCATTGGAGAAAGCTGTGAGATAATCCATGCCCTAGTTTAAGGCAAGCTAAGTAGATTTCGGCCATTTCTAGCAGATATTTACAGAAACACTCATGCTTGTCTACAAAAGATGCCAAAACTTGTCAGGCTATTTCTTTCAGTGCAGAGCTACCATTAGGAGCACCTCACTGGACACTGGGTGGCATTCAGTCATAGGTAGTATGTTCCCCTATAAACCCTCAGTTTTCTACCATGTTATAATAGTTGATATCCCAAGACACAAAAATCAGGATACAAAGATGCTGACCCTCCACAGCTAGTTCACCTTGCAATGGAAGCACACTCCCAGTGTTCAAGCTACTGAGAAGGTGAGACCATCTTGTTTCTTATTCTGTTCTCTGCACTTCCAAGTTTACCAGTGCAGATCCTTGAGCATGGTATTGAAAACTGAGCTGTATTTCAGAAAGGAGTCTGTCAGTTAACACTGACATAAAAGCCACACCACATCCTGACATGGGATCTATTAACAAGGTGGCACATTGGGCAAAAGCATTACACCTCCTAAAGCATTGTAACTCATAACAGTTTTGTGATACTCCGTTTTGTCACAATCTAACTAGTCTCCAGAAAATGAAGAATAGCAAGCCAATGGAACTAGAACATTTGCTGCCTTTGGAAGACTTTTGCTCTTCAGAATAAAAGCAAGAGCTATGAAAGACCCATAGAGCTGACACATCACCCAAGAGCTGTGTATCAATTCAGGCGTCTTCTGGAGCCGCACAAAAACACAAGCAACAGTGAGCTAAGTAGCCTCTGGTACGCCACAGAAAAGGCTAACTTTAAAAAGACAGTGTAACAAAAAGCCCACCGCTTTAAGTGAAAATGCAAAGGCTTTGCCATCTGATGACATTCTAAAACCTCTTAAGCCTTCAGAATCTTGAGATAAACAATTCGCTTTCAACAAATCCTCTAAGTCCCCGAGCATGTGATCCATTCTTCGTATTGGAAGTTCAGACTTGCATTATCCCTACTAATCCAGAAAAGAATAGGCACTCTGCTGTGTTATTCAGAAGCTTACACATAGAATTATTAACAAATAACTGCTAAGGAACCTCTGATAGGGAGCCTAAATACCTAGTACACACGCCAGAAAGCTGGGTCTTCCAAACACAAGTCCAAAGGCAGGATTGATTACAATGCATTTTCAAATGTCAAGTTCTTCAGTGGAAATTTATTTTTATTTTGATATAAAAGGTCATAATCTTTTCTCCATTTCAATAATAAACTGTCCCATTATTTGCAATAGCATTAGCTACAGAACTCACTGAATTCAGTGAGGCTCAGACTGTTCACCACTGTTCTGTGAGCTGGTCTCCAACACACTCTCCAGCTTTAATCCCATTCTGTGCTGCACTCAGTTGAGACCAACTGGAACTGCACACAAAATGTCTTGTGGGACACAACCCATCTGAACTCTAAAACAAAGACAGCAAAAAAGAGCAACAGTACAAACCTGTCAGCTCTTCAGTAAGGCAGGGTCTGCACAGATGAGAGACCTCAGAAGGCCAGACATGCTCCTGGCAACTGAGCAGTTCCCTTTCCTCCTAGTTTCTTACCACCACACATCTATACAGCCACTGCTGAGAGGCCTTCATGTTTTCAAGCAATGTAGTTCACCTCTTTCATCTTTTGAATCTTGCCACTTCTAAAATATTACTGCCATTAATCCTCATACATCAAACAGTACCTCAATTACTGTCCAGTCACATCTAAACTGCCACCATTAACAAGTGCTACAAAATAGTTTTAGAATTTTAATTATTTAACTTGCTAAAAAGTTTTGATATGTGAACTACATTTTAAGTTACTGAGTTTGTAAGTCTTTTACATAGGATAAAGAATGCCCTGAAGTACTTATACAGCTGAACACACAACCAGAGTGTTTAAGCTACAAATGCTGCAGTTAAATGCAGTTTGTGGAAAAGCAAAAGATAGAAAATATTAACATGAGCAAAGACAGAAAAATCGAAGCAATCCAAAGGGGTTTCATGATGTTTTATCCTCTAGAAGGACAAATGCACACTGGCATCTGCTGAACTAAGTGACTTGCCTAGGAAGAATGCAGGCCAGGCTACAGATAGTTACTAGTCACTTCCATAAGATGCTGCAGACAAACACCTCAAAATTAGGAACTAGTACACACTGTGATTTGTGCAACTCAGGGTCACTTCTGCAATCTAACAGATTGCTAACAGAAATAAAGTTGTTAAACTTCTAAGCAGAGTAAGGGTTAGCAGACTTCCAAGAGATGTCACTCTAGATTTTTTACATGTAAAGGAGGGAACAAATTGATCTAAAGGTACTCTTCCATTTTCAGGGTAGCAATCATTTTTCAAAGGATACTGCAGACATGAAGCCCAAGAGGTGAAGTAATGTCTCCCCAGCATACTTCCACTCCTGGTGCACATCCAGCTGACACACTTGTCATGACCTGTGCTGATAACCCATTCTGATGCCAGGCAGAAGGTAATAGCAGACACTCGATTCTGATGAGCTGTGAGAAGAAAAAGATTCTGGCTATTTTTTCCCAAAAATCAGAGTGATGTGTTCTTACATTCTAATTCAGAGAGACGGAGGTTGAGGATGATATCTAAGCAATGATCAAGAAAGATTTTTTTTTTACTATTATACTTGTGTCTAGGCTGAATTAAAAGGTTCACAGTGGTTCACTTAAGCTATTCAGAAGGCAAATACTAAACAGAACAAACATATTAGACAGCTAATTTAAGCCTTACTCCCTGAGAGAGAGAAGCTGAGTTCAGCCCAGATACCCAAAATCCTCTGAGTTAAGGAACAGGAAAACCCTCAGCTTCCTCTAGTTAGGCCAGGATTTCTGGGGAGTAATGTAAAACTGAAAAACATCTGAAAACTTTAATTGCCTTTTTTCCTGACCCTGAGGGAGCTATGCTCAGATTCCAACTTTTAAGCACTTGAAAGCATCTAGTCCATGGCACTTAAACTGCCTCCTCTGACAGCAACCAAATCCCACCCAGCTTTGTTTCAAATGCTGCCACTAAGCAAGAAGTTACATGGGCATTATAAAGAAGTCCCCCCCCCGCCCCAAGATGGAAGTACTTCCCTTGACTAAATTGCCAATCATCTCCCTTAGGATAAAGGGAGGTTTTGTTGCTTTAAAAACAAGGACTTTTTCTCCTAAGCAAGAGCATTGCTTCTATCAGTGTCAGGGAGTCATAAGACAAACTGCACTTTGTTTTGCTACATAATCTACAGTCTTAAAGAGCTTCCTTCTGGCCTTTCACATTAATATTCCAATTTTAACCAGCAATTGAGTTTTCTATTTATTAAAGGATGTGCAGACAAATGCTGAAATTAGCACCTCTATAAATACAAGAACAATTCCTATTTCCCATGTACAGGAAAAATATCCTTTTCATTCCTTCTGCTCTCCTAAGATGACAGAGAAGGTAAGGACTCTTATCTTCAGCTAGAAGTAACCAAGCCCAGGAATTACAAAAAGGATGGAAATTGCAAATACCAAAATTCACCTTTAGAAAGCTCTTACCCCAACACTCATGTACTATACTCCAACTAAAGAGCAAAATCTGAACTCACTAGTTGTGGCTCATTACATTTACAGGCTAATGATGTAGTGAACTTAATGACTGCACATTGGACTCAGCTGAGCAACAGAACATTTATCTTATGGGAGTTATCCCCAGCTAAGTGACAACTATGAGGTCAGTCAGATTTAAAGCATATCTGGACTTGATTAATCTGTGACTGTGTCCAGTTTACCAGGCATTTTAGATGCCTTCCCTTCACACAAATGTTAGTTTAGCCACAGGTTAACAGTTTACCTGGATAGGTCTTCACAAAGTTCATCTTATTAAAGTCCTCAGAAATATGAAACTCCTGAAAGCAAAGTGAAATTTTTAGGAAACATACCACAGTGACATAAACAACACTGATACTCAAAAAGGAGCAGTAGCCTCTCAGGCCAAAGTTTATATGGCAGCAGTATATCTCACCAAAACTGGGCTGTTTTTGAGGCTGGAGCAAAGCACACTGTAATTTAAGGTTAACAGAATTTTCAATAGGGAACATCCTTTCAGAACTGAGTTTGCTGTAGGGAGATTACAGGAAGAGATAAGACCTCATTTATCCCCAGCAGAACCAAACAAAACTGTATCTTATGGTATTTAGGATTTACATGTCTGAGACTTCATAATGGATGGGTTTAAGTGAGAATATTCTCTGTTTGATCCATTAGGGTTATGAAATTTTAGAAGTCTCAACTTACAATTTTCAGTATTTACCACTAGAATCACTATTCTATGCAGTTCTGTATAGACTATTCACAGCAGTTATCAGTAGAATCACTGTTTATGACACTCATGCATATCCTGACTCCTTACAGGACACTTATTATTTTGACCTTATTTTCATAGATAAAGGAAACCGTTAAAACATCTGAGAGTCACAAGATTCCCCTTCTTTACCAAGAGCAGAGTGGAAGAATACAAACCCACTTTCTGTTCTGCTATGTGTATCTGCTCTGCAGGACAAGGACTCCAGCAAGAGCATAGAAAGAAGGAAGAGATCCCAGAAAAAAAGAAACAAACCCAGCCTCTTGTAGTTTTAGAGCTAGTGTTCAAATTTCCACATTATAAAAAGATCTGCAGAAAGCAAATCCAGAGACACGTACATGGCAAGACAGAGGCAGATCCATACTCCTGGCCAGAGGCAGTTCACAACCCCTCTTAGTTCTCCACCATGGCACCCTGCCCAGCTTAATGTACTCCCCTTAAAATAATTCCTTGACAAAGTGCAGTTGTTTGGGTCCACTGCTGCACTAATGGCTCAGTGACTTCTTGAGGCTATCTGGCTCACATCTAGCCATAAGAACCTTTGCTTTGCAGTCCTCCCATGCACAGCTCAGCTGAACTGCCAAGAAGTTCAGCCATTTAGCAGTAGCTGCATTCCAAAATGAATGGAAAGAAAACAGATTATTAGCTGCCAGCAACACCTGGAGCTCACAGACAATCTAAGCAAGTCTAATCTACTTTCTGAAGAAAAGTCACAACAACTTACCATGATAGCTCCATTATCCTGGCCAACAAATATTCGCCTGCTGTCATGATGATAAGCCATGGCAGAACATGGTGCTGTCAAGAGAAGAGCAAGTACGTTACAGTGATTTAAACAGAGGTATTAGTATACACATGACTTTTAATAAAGTCAAATATTTCACTCAAGGCAAAAGCTATTTAAGTAGCTTGACAGAAATTAGCCTGCACAGATAACATCCCTTGGTAAGATAGTTAAATTCTCTCTTGTGAACCTGAGGATGGGTACATGACTACTGTAACCCAGATATACTACTAAGAACCATATGCAAACACAATTTCCTGCCACAGGGTGCAACTCAGCAAGATGAATTTTACACAGGCTGAAAGCTGAGCTAGCAGCACCACCATGTGCAGCTGGTTACACTTAAGAACTTGAGCTCACTAGAATTATCTCAAATGGAGCCCTAAAAGATAAAAAAGCATACCTTGGAAAGCACAGAATATTCTTATGTCTGAACTTTGAGCTAGTGGTTTGAAAAGCTCACTTAACTGGCAGACAAGTTTTTTGCCAGCACTTGAGGCACCTACAGCTGCAGATCCACGCTGGTGAAGGGTGTGGTTCTGACAATGCTGTCGTAGACCTCACCCACTATGCAGCTGGTTTCAAATTGAAGTCTGGGATAGATTTGCTGCAAACTCCTGAAATCAAGATCACTGAAGGAATCCAGCACCTGGGGAAATGGGAAGGAGGTATTCCTGCACACAGCACAGGTACAAAACCCATGGTATGCCTGGCCAGCACTTACCATCTCCAGTATTGTACTTACATGACATGGTGTGGTAGATGCTGGGCCAGTACTGTCCACTGTCTCTCTTCAGCCACACTCGTATTGTTCTATGTCATGGGAAGAGCAGGGAGAAGCCAGTTGTGAGTGCATCACCCCTTGCATCTGAACCAGTTCATTACTTATGTATCACTCCATTCCTCTAAGCTTTTGTGCTACTCAAACATAATTGAGGAATGACATAACAGAAATAACAGCATTCAAATATTACTCTATCTTAACAAGAATAATAGTACTAAGAATAGGCACCCTTGGATTCTGAAGAGTTTTCTTCAAGACTATTTATACATTGAGTTTCAGTAAGTATGAAGTGGAAATACTATTTCAATTCACCTCAAAATTGCTACGTATTGCATTCCTTTAATTCCCCTCCTTGGATCTGGATGATATAAGTCAAATTCAAGTTGCAGAAACTTTCTAGTTTCTGTTTTTGGCAGTGCAAACATAGCTTGGTTTATAACAGATTAAGTGTCTGATATGTTTTAAAAAATTGCAAATCATGTCATTATGGAAGTCTGAACTTTTTCCTTTTTACAGCTTCTCTGTGCAACTCAGCCTCAGCACGCCAGACACTGAATATTAGTAAGAGAAGCACGTCAACCTCCAGACCAGTACATTACTGACATCTCCATCCCCAAGTATTAATTAACGTATGAATCCTTAGAGGACAACAAATCCAAGTCAGTATTATTTCCACTAAGCCATGCCTCTACTCCCTTATGTAGAAATGCAAAGGACAAACAAGATTAGTTGCTCTAAGTTTGCATTGCTCCTCTGGCCTAAACATGAGCAGGATTGACGAGCCAGTCAAATGAAAACTGAAAGAAGCTGAGTTGGACAGCGTGCTAAGATTCTTTATAAAATTTGGTTTAGTTTGAAGCCTTCCAGAATCACCCCTTGGAAGAAAAGGAAAAAAGAGTCTTGAGAACACTTAGCATTACACTACTCTTGTGACTGTCAAATCCTGGGAGGAGGGACATAAGAAAGCAGCAAGGCAGTGGAAAACTATTGTCAATTAAAAACATTCCTACAACAGAAACACTTGAAAGGACTCTACATCAAGAAGTTAAGAGCATACATGTAGACAGTGCTCAGGTTATTTTAAGTCTACTTGAAATTTCCTCTCCAAACCATTGTTTGCCTTTTTGTTACTATTTAAATCCAACTTCCTCATTCCTAAATGATCTGTAAATATACGTACCTGGAAACACTGTCAAGAGCCTTCATTGAGATGCATTGTTCTGTTTACTGTTAGCTAATACAAGGCCTGGTATTTAGAGTTTTTTAGAAAAATACTAGGGGACTGTTTTTGTTAAACATCATATAGGATTGACAATAAAGACTTTAACAAAAAGAGCATAACAGGGGACTGGTATCTTGCATCAAGACTAGAACTTTTCAGATTGAAGATACAATGGTAGCATTCTAATTTTGCCATCCACTTAAGGGTTTTTCTTTAAAAAACCACTAAAAATAAAGCAGACAATGCCCACTGTTAATGTACTATTTTTCTAAAACTTGGAATCGATACAGCTGAGTATACACGGCCCCCAAACAATAATTTTCAGCTTTTAAATCAATGATCAAAATCAGATCCATGACATATGTCCATTAATCCAGTCCACTAAATATTTTGCATTAAGACTGTCTCTTGAAAGCTATCACTTCCTCTTTACAATAATCGACACCCTGCCTTATGTCAATAAGTTAACACTTCAGAAGAGCATTTGCTATTTCTTGGTAACATGACAACATGGGAAAAACAATGTTTCCAAGTCATTCTTATGATGCAAATGCCAGTAGTAGCATGAGTTAGCACCTATTTATTTTTATCAGCTTTTTAACTTGCTTTGTAAAGCAACTCCAGCATACTCACACTGTTCTGAGCAGTCCAGATGGTAGCTTCCATCCTTACTAATGCAACTCTTTCACTTCTAGCCAAAGTCATGTAATTATTTTCGACATGAAAAGACTACTGAGTTATCATGGTGACCGAGATCACCCACTGCTAACTTTTCAAAAGCAGACTTGCTGTGAAAGTATTGCAGTATTGCAGTTAATGATACTAAACTAAAGGAAGCAAAAATTTGGCTTTTCTAAGAAATTGTTTCATGGAAGTATAATTTCTGCATTGATCATCAACAATACAGGCCCTCACTGAAGTCAAGAGCCTAAGCAAATAGCTGCAAGAGTTAGCAAAATTAACTTCTGAAAGCTTCTTATTTTGGTTTAAGTAAGATTTAGACTACGTTCGCCTAATGCTTGCAAAGATAAGCTGTCAGACAGCTTTATATCTAATTATACAAAGCTCTGACTGAGCAAAATTTGAAGAGATCGTTTCACAGTAGTCAGCAAGTGACCTGTGCCAAAATACCACTTCTCCTCGATTCTGTCTCATTCAGTCCTGTTTTCGAGATGCATCTCCTTATGTTAAGACAAATTAGTTTGTGAAATATGAGTTCTTAGCTTAAAGGACTAGAGAAGTCCTCCAGTAACGCCAGTAACGCTCCCACAATCTCCTTCTACCTCAACATTGCTTTATCTTGAGAACCACTCGAGAGTCCTCAGCACTCTTCTCAAAACTTGGTCTTTACTTAATGGAGAGTCCTGTGCTCAGTGCCTGAGAAGAGCTGGCTACCACTCACCTTTCCTTAAGCATTCCCTATTAAGGGTCCAGAAGGACATAGACTGGTTTGACAGCAGTCTCGGTATGGACTTAAAAATGTTGAAACTCATTAAGGAGCACCCAGAGACAGAAACATACTTTTTAAATTACAGTAGACTCGGACAGCTGAGAGTGGCAGGAGGAAATAAGACTAAAAATGACCTCCAAACATTCAGTACTGAACCAGAAGTTACTTTCAGCTGGATAGCATGCACATTTATAGAAGAGCCATTCAAAGCGCTTCTTGGGTAGGATTTTTAATGTAATATAAAGAAACATACACGAAAGCCATCTTCAAGCAATACTGAGCGTGGCCCTGCCAATTTCTAAGAATTTTCATTGTTCTTGGTTGCTTTCATTGCTTCATTGCTTTCATTGTTTCTTTTACAGCATGATTAAGCACCCAACAATGCTGGAGAAAAAGTTTGGGGTTTGAGAGCAGACACAATCCCGCATTACAACAGTGTCTGTGCTCGTGCTACATAAGCTGCCCTCTAAAAGCCAACTGCACATATGTCAGGGAGTAAGAAGTGATGAAAGATTAGCAGCCAAATCCAAACAGGTTACAACACAAGCACTGCTGTAAGTTACTACGCAGTTACCTCAGCCCTGTTCCAAGCTCTGCACCTTCCTAACACCTTCAAACCACTAACAATTGCTTTCCTATCTGCAATCAATTACCAACAGTTACTAACTAAAATAGTTCTTGTTTTCCTAGGAACGACAGAAGACTGCATCTTTCTGGTAGTTAAAATAAATCAAAAGTATTTAGACTGATATTGACCTTGTTCCCAAAACAGCACTAGGAGTCTAGTTTAATCACAATGCAGTGGAAGCTCAAGGACAGCTGATACTTTATCGAATTTCTGTTCACTAAAACATGTTTTTACCAATATTTAAGTTCCACAACCAAAACCCAAAAAAACAACAAAACCTAGTACTGCAATTTAAGCAGCTGCTGATGGTCACCAAACACCAGCATTCAAGCGGGCCAATGACTCCAGAGATCCTGTTAGCCTGTGGTAAATACATTACCTTCATCTTGCATTTAGGGTCTTGCACACAGCTTATCATCCCTCAGCATTCCCAACTACAGCTGGGAAACACTCATCTAGCCCTGGCTATTTGTCTGAGAGACACACTGCAAGAATTCCCAACGTCCTGGAGCCAGGGTCAGGCAAGATGCCAACAGGGACACAGAGTTAATCGTCCTTTTTAGATTAGTTCTGAGAAAGCTTCACAGATGGCAAGTATCCTGCTGAAAAGCTGGATTGGGAAAACTGTTTATCTCCTGATGGCATTCTTGTTTCCTTTTTCATGTTCAAAACTTTAAAACAACCCTAGAGTTTTGTTGGCATTCACAGATCTACTATGGAATCTCTTATATTCTCCAAAAAAAATTATTACTTCTCATTCTAGGAAATATAATTTTTAATAGAAAGAACTACAACTTCTCTGACAAGAGAATAATCAACAATAATCCTGGAGAATGTTTGTGCACCAATGTTTTCCTCACTACTTAACTTGTAAACACATTCCTCTGACTGGTTATTATGAAATACTTGACAACCTTAGCTACATTAAGGTGTAATAAAAAATACTTTAGTCCTTCTCTTAGTGTACACAGCAGCTCTTTTGCTCCTTGTACTCTGTACTTTGCTTGCTTCGAGCAGCATAATCAGTTACGCAGCATTAACACCTACACTGCACTTTTGTGAACAAACAGAGCGGTAAACTTGACAACACGTTAAACTGTAGGTGAAGGATACGTGAGTAGGATTTGATGTACTGTAGGAGGTATCCCAGATTAGAGGTTACACAGTGCAACAGTTTCTGAAAGTGTAAAGATTTAAGTAAATTCCCATAGTAAGGCAGGTGACATGAGTTCTGCCTTGAGTCCACAGCCTCTCCTAAAATTACACACACCAAAGGTGGGCAGCAGCCTCTGCTCTCCTCATACAGCTCTGTGTCTGACATCAAAACCTGCACAGATAAAGATGCAGCTGCATCCTTGGCCCTTATCAACAGTCTAAACATGCAGGCTGCTAACCTTCAGCATTAGACCTTGAGGTTTAAAGGCTGGCACTGTCTGTCTGCCACAGGCAAGGCTCTGCAAGCCTGCACCAAGAAACTCTGTGCAGGTTTAACTCAGATAGGACCTTAAACTATTTCCTCTTTTCTCCTTCAGAAAGCACATCAAAGCAAACTGAAAGCAGCCCATGCTGGCACCCAAAACCCAACTTCATCCTGCACAGCACCAAGATACCGGAACAACCACATGTAAGAGTGGAATAAAAAGCAAGCTGCCCAGTCCCATCTAAAACCCATTAACCAGCATGTATTGCACAAAGTCATCTCCATGGGAAGGGAGGAGATCGACCAACTGGTCTGATTGTGCTTTTTGACCCAAAAATAAATGCCAGAAAACCCAGTTCAGATAACACACTGTTTCCTGTTTCCCACAAGGTCAGGCTTTTCAAACAAGAATTCACGCAAAAATTGATGCAAATTCAGTTTAAAATTATCTCTCCACCAAGCTACACCTCAAAGAGTACACTTTCTTATTTTTAACGTGCTTCTTTAAAACACTGACACCGTTTCTAAACAGTAGCTGTTAAGAAGCATCTCCTACGCCTCTTCACGTTTAAAAGTCACTTTCCACATAGCACGAGGGAAATTCCATCTCTCTCCACTACACTGCAGACCCCTCACCACTCTCACTGCCACAACCCCTCTGTGCTACTTGAGCTTCCTCATTTCCACTTGCCTTTCATCTGAATGACTGCTCAATGCCATTACCAGCTGCCGTGGCAAGCACTTCACAGTGTGAGCCAGTGCCGAGGATCAGGATTAGGGGCTGAAAGCGTTTTCCCTTCCAAGCAGAAACCATCGTCCTTAGTTGCTCATCACCCCCCCTCCGCCCCGATCTGCCACATCGCTCCCTGAGCTGCTCCAGCCAGGACGAAGCAGGTTTGAACCTTCGCTGAGCCATCGGAGCGGGCTCGTTTCGGATGGAGCAACTCAGGGAGCTCCAGCTCTGCCGGCACAGTGGGAAGCAGCGATACACTCAAGTGACCCAGCCAGCGGGGCTGAAGGCCGAGGGAAACACATCCCCACACTCGTGGTTGTGCTGGTAGCCTCTGCAGAGCCCTCTGCACGCACGGGCTGCGCGGCACACGAACACCGCGGGCGGGAGAAGGCAGCGGGCTCCGCTGAGCCGCTCCTGCCTCACAGCAGAAGAGGCTCCAGTCCCTCCCTGCAACCGCAGCTCCGGCTATTTCTTATAGCTTTTTATTTCCTTGTGGCTCCAAACACGGAGTCACGGCCGGGCGCCTCCTGGCACAGTGACATCGCCCACACCGGTATCGCCCACACCGATCCCGCACAGAGCACTCCCCGCCCCAGCGCCGCTTTCCCGGCCCCCGCCCTCGCCAGCCCCGGCCCCGCGGGGCGCGGGCCCCGGGTCACCTGTCCTCGCCGGCCGTGATGACACCGTCCTCCTTAGGGATGAGGAGCGCGGCGCTCACCGCGTCCTGGTGCCCCTCGACCTTGCTGAGCAGGACGGGCCGCCGGCTCTGCGGCCGCGAGTGGATCTCGGCCGCCATGGCCGTACCGCCCCGCGCAGCGGCGCCGGCCGGGCCGAGGAGCCCCGAGTAGCGGCGCAGCTCAGCCGCGCGCTGATGCCGTCACGGGCGCGGGGCGGGATAAGGCGGCAGGCGTATTCTCTGGAATAGAAGGGCCGCGGGGGGCCGTATTGCATAGAAAAGCGGAGAAACCCGATCTGGCTCCGGGCCGGGCCGGCGGTGGGGTCGTGTCCCCTCCGGGAATGCCTGGGGGGACAAGGTGGCCGTGGGCTCAAACACGTGTGTTCGTGGCGTGCACCGCGGGCTGGCAGTGCTCTGCCCAGGAAAATCGTTGCCACGATCCCGGCTCAAGGAGCCAGGCCGGCCTGGGGCCACCGCAACGCAGCAGAAGAAAGGCTAATCCCCCTGGAGTAATTAACGGAGGAATATGGGCTGAGGAAGAATGTGTACTCACAGGAAGTACATTAGCTGGTTTCTGTCTGTTAAACCAGAAGCAGCTGTAAGCCTTCATCCTTTAAGTCCTTAAGCAGCTGGACTGTGCTGTTATTGCATCTCTGTGTCCAATGCATGGAAATAGTGGCCAGGTAGCTGGTTAACCAAGGGCAGAATTCCTCCTGGTTTTATATTTGAACAACAGTGTGTTATATGTATGATTCATATATATAACATATATAGTTATATATATTATACAGCCAGCACACTGGGCTTAACTGAAAATCCTACCTGGGAGCTGGATGAAGCTTTTCCAGCTCTGGAGGTCCTGGACAGAACTGTGCCCAAAGAGATGAGCTACAAGATGAGGTGCAGACAAACCCCTCAGAGCACAGTGGTGAGGTCCATATCATTTGACCAAAGCCATCACAGATCTTGTCACACACCTGCAGCCCGGGAGGCTGAATGAGGCGTCCCCAGGCTCCTGGGGGAGGGCGACATTCAGCAACTATCTTTACTTCTGACCTGCTCCCAACACCCTGACCTACTCCAAGAGAGGAATTTTGTAGCTGAGAAACCCAATAACGGAGATTGGCTAGACAGCAAAGGAAACAGACACACGAAGAATAGGTCCAGCTTGAAGTTTTTAAGATACTCTTGGTTAAATACACTTTGTTTTGCCTCAGCATTTCCCTGTTTCCTTATTTTTCCTCTGTATTTCCAGAGTCCACCTTTCTTCCACCCTTCTTTCTTCCTGAGCCCTGCCCCCTCCCCACATAGATCAGCTCATGCCTGTGCCATGGTGCTTTGCTTTCTCCAATGCTCCTCTTTTGGTCCAGTCCCTAAACTTACAACCTGTTTTTTCTCTCCATTTATTCTTCTTTCTCAGCCTATTTTTTCCATCACCATGTCTACACCAGCAGCACAATCAAACACAGCAGCAAGACAACTCACTCTGCACCACCTCATATCTCCCATGAGGAGACCTCATGCCTCCCATGATTCTGAAGAGGCTCACCTGTAAGATGAAGGGAAGATATCGGTCCCTGTAACAAGGGACTGACCACATCCACTTCTGCCAGGGTTGTGCAGGCCTTCACCCAGGCTTCACGGGGTGCAGTCACAGGAGGATATATGTGGGAAACAGGTCTTTCAAAACAAGTGACTCACTGTGCAGAGCTATCCCAAAAACCCATCCCAGAGCCTCAGAAGGATGCAGGTGCCTGAATACCCTTTGAACCTAAGGGAATTAAACATAAATCTCCTTTTGAGGCTCTCAGTCTCCACATCTACAAACCTTACATTGCTGTACCCTACAGGGAGCTTTAGGGTTTCTCCTGGTGTTTTACTGCTTGATACCTGCCCCACAGCTGAGGTCCACCACACAGCAGAGCTGCTACCTCAGCCCACTGCACTCAGGGATGCTGCTGCATATAAACACTCCTCTGTGGGATCACCTATGATCATTTACTAGTTCCTTGTACCAGGACCACTGTCACCAGAAGCTTCAGGGTTAAATTTAAGATTTTATCCAGTAATGTGCTGGTCAAGCTGTTATGAGAACCGGGCCTGAATCCCACTTCTAAGGGGGGACCTGGTACATGGCAGTCAGGTTTGGTTACCAAGGACAAGAATATTACTCCAGGTCTGGTCTAACAAATTGGCCCAATTAAGACAACAGGCAAGGACCACATAAGTGAAATACATGGAACAGCTGGATCTAAAAATCCTTCAAACACAGTATTTCAGGCCTTGACTGTGTTTGCTGTGCTTGCAAACAGCAACACTTGGCCCAGTGGACATACCTGCAGTCAGAATTAATAATTCGTGATCCAAGCAGCCACCAAAGGCACCTTGTTGCCTAATGGTCTATTTTTTTTGCTCAGACTTGTACATACCTATTCCTCTGCATTTTAAGCCTGACCTATTTAGCTCCTGCCCATTGTCAGAAGTGAGATTCTGGCTCTCTGCCCGCAGAAGAGAAAGGAAGGCAGTGCTCTCCCTGTACAAAGGCTGCACAGCAGGGACTCCGTGTGAATGTGCAGCTCTAGGATGGCATATCCACAGGGAAACGTTTTCAAGAGCAACTATCAAAAAACTTCATTTGATGACTAGTGGTTTTGAGCTTTTTTTAACCTTCCTTTCTTATCACAAAAGACATTCCCTCTGGCCTCGTCCTCTGGTGCTCATCATCCTGCTGACCTTGGCTTGGGAGCATGGTGGAAACGCCCTCTGCCAGCTCTTCCATGTCCTGGATGGAGATCCATCTCCCGGGGGAGCAGGAGATGTGAAAACAGCTCGTGTTTCCCACATCCCGATGGACATCCCACTCCGAAACTCCAGGGCGATGGACCAACCCCTGGACACGGCGCCGTGCGCGCGGTCGGCCGCCAGGGGGAGCTGCCGCAGCGTCGGGACGGCGAATGCGGGACGGGGGGACAGCGGGATACGGGAATATAGGGACATGGGGCCGCAGGGATAGGGGGACATGGGGATAGGGGACAGAGGGACACGGGGAGATGAGGAAGGAGGGATGTGGGGATAGAGGGACATGGGTATGGGCACAGAGGGACGTGGAAATGGGGAATGTGGGGACACGAGGCACATGGGCAGAGGGGTATATGGAGACAGGGGGACGTGGGCATGGGGGACAGGAGGATATAGGGATGGGGATATGGGCACAGGGAGACATGGGGATGAGGGACATAGGGACAGGGGAATATGGGGAACAGGAGGGTATGGGGATACAGTGATGAGGGACATAGGGATTGAGGGATATGGAGACATGGGGGCAGTGGGAACCTGCTGCTGAAACACTGCCTCCTGGAGAGGCCAGGAAGGCAGGAAAGGCACCTGTTCGGGCCCTCTACCTGACCCCAGTGCTTACAGGACACCCATCAGAGCTCCCAATAGAACAACTGTAACAGAAAAAAACCAAACCAAAACAAAACAAAAAACCAACAAAAAACCCAGAACAAGACTGTTCAAATTCCATCATTCCCCCTCAGAATGGTTTTAAGGGGGGTTCTTTGGTTGGTGGTTTGCTTTTTTTTAAGCCCAAGGCGGATCACTGAAGGTGGCACTGCTTCTCAGAGCCACACACATGGCCCCAGCTCCCTGAAGCCCAGGGGTGCCTGCTGGGGAGAGCTGGGAGCCAGGGGTTCAGGGGCAATGTGCAAGAGGGTCCAGAGGTGACACAGAGCTGTGCTTCCTACAGGCACACACCTGCCAGTGAGGACTGGAGCAGGCCAATAGCAGTGTCCTCCCCACAACCATTTCAGGGAGGTAGAAGTGTCCAGGCTGGTCAGATACAGCAAAATATACAGCCCTGCCTTCCCCCTTCTCCACCACCTGTTCTGATCCCAAACCAGCTAGAGCAAATTAGTCTGGAAGTGAAACAAATGCTGCCTGTGAACCAAGGAAACATACTCAGCCCTTCTGTCTAGGGCAGGGTGGCTCACAGCCGGTGTAATTAACTGATAGCCACAGGCTCCAGGTGCTCAGTGCCCCAAAGAAAAATCATCTGATTCACTCCCTCTATTGCACAAATGCTGTTCAGGAGCTGATACATTTAATTACAGACACCATGGTGCATTAGGAGCCCAGATCCAGTATTTAAGGGGAATGCCATGAGCTTAGCAGCCAGAAAGGGCTTGGAGATGCTAAACCTTGGGTCAGGGTTGATTGTGCATTAGTATGGTGGAATGGAAATGACACAATGGTAATGCATAATGCATGCTACATGCATACCAGACAGGGTCCAACCTTCCAGACTGCAACAGCTATCATCAATGTGGCCTTGAAAGCAAAAATTAACATCCCTGGGAATTTCAGCACGATCTGAAGGACAGGGAGGACTGAAGGCAGCACAGCACTGAGAGGGCTGTCCTCCTGTGAGGACAGGTGGATGTGGCAGCATCCATCCAACATGATTCCATCACTACCACGGAAAATTATCATCCAGTGAGTGAACAGTGCCCACCTGGCCCTACCTGCAAGCCCAGCAATGCGAGGGCAAGGACAGCTGCAGTTTGTCACCAGCACTCCCCTCTTGGGGAGGAGGGCAACTGCATCACCCCCCAGCAGTTTCTACCTTTAGGTTCCCCTCATGCTTTTAAGAGGTACCAAGGTGTCCTCCTGGGTGTCACATCCAACACAGACTCCTGGCACCACAGTAATAATGGAAATTATTAGCGTTAGACAAGTTTCAACCGCTGCGTTACTACTAAATACATGCAGTTACACTGCAGTGGTGGGGCTAAGCTACAGGGCTTTTACTTTCTTTGAAGCACAAAGAGTTTATAAAATGTTGCTTACAAAAGAGGTATTTCAATTTCTTTCTCTTTTTCATATTTATTAACTCACATTGCTGCTGGGAGGCAATGTAGCCATGTTTTTAATGGAGAGGTTGCAGGCAGAAGAGGGCTGCCAGCAGGGAATGTGCTGTGATGCCAAGGGGTGGACAGCAGTTATCCCTTTAACATGGGCTGAGGAACTGGCCCTTCCCTACACTTTCCATTCTGTCCAGCAAACAAGATTTGAAAACAAAGTCTTACTGAAATGTGGAAGTTGTAAAAGAAAACCAGCTTTTTAGAGCTCTCTCAAGTTAGGAAAACAAAGTTGAGACACAGTTTGGCAGATTAATAGCCTGCTATTTTACCTGTTAATTACTTCATGACTAACCACTTTCTTTATTTCATATCTGGCTTAGGAAACTTATGGCAAGCTTTACCAAAGTTTTTCTCCCTACTTACTTTCTAGGCTAAAGTAATTGTAACCACAAGCATTTTTCACAATCAGTCCCTGCCCAGGGTTTCAGCCTCTCTGAAAAGCTAAATCTCTCCAGGCTTTCCACCTCAGAAGTTTACAAAGGATGTGTTACCTCTGCTTTTAAAGACTCAGAAACTGAGGCATCCATAGAGAGAGCAGCCAGCAACAGCAGATAATGAGATTGATTGAGCAGCCAATCTGCAACTCTTGCCTGAAGTTACCAATCCATTATTAAGCTTTATATATTCAGTGTCATGGTCTCTGTTCTTCTGTGGGGATGGTTTCTCCCCAGCCCTCCTATCCTCAAGCAGGGTGCAGGGCTGCTGCATCACAGGGCACAGAGGCTCAAAACCACCCTGGCTTTGCCACAAAGTTCAACTGCGAAGCATTTGGGAGCAAAGGAGGAGTAGACTGAAGCAGAACCAAGCAACATGAGCATTCACCTTAGGCTTGATATTCCTAGAGACAAAGACGACTTCAAAAAAAATTAACATACAACCTCTGCTGATTGCAATCAGATTCCCCAGAGCCTTTCAAGAACACCTGACAGACTGCTACAATGAGGGTTAATAAGACTACAGTAAGCACATCCCACAGAACTTCAGTAACTTTGTCAAGCAGGACTGGAAATTTGATATTAATCAACTCCCAGGACAGAAGAGTACAGTCACTCTTTTTACAGCACTACTAAAAAGGAAGTTTTTAGCAGCTAATTTAACCCCCATCTTCTGAGACTCTTAATTCACTTCCTGTTATCCTGATCTCCCTTACCCAGTTTATAAGCAAATACTACCAGCATTTGTTAAGCTTTTCTTTCCCAGCACTGAGAAAAAAAAAAAGTACTGCCTTACAGCAGGAGAGCTGAAAACCCCTTTTTCTGCATGGAGACTTATTTCACCCTTGTACCCCAGAACCTTGAAGCTCACAAGTAGCTGCTACGTGTGACATTCCCAGTCATTTTGCTCAGAGCTCAGCTTGGGCAGGTACTCCTGGCCCCATCAGGCTCAATAAGCCTGTTCACCTTTGCCAAGCCACACTCTTCACTGTCTACTGACCTGGACAAAAAGAAAATACCCACAGTTACTCGTTGTTCAGTGCTCTAAAGCAATTATCTTATTTTGCATATTATTTCAGGACTAACAGAAGGGACTGACAGTTGTTTACACAGAAACTGTGCTAAGGCAAACTTGAAAGCTTATGTCACTGCATTTTGTTTCTTGCCCAAACCTAATCCCAAGCCTGCTTGTTGCCCAGATCACACACTGCTGCTGTGTGGAAGTCCTGTGGGAGTCCAGTTTGAGTGCCAACCCTGTAATATTTGAATGCTCACCACAAACATTAAATAGAAGCAACTGGAAAATTCTCATATTGCAATTTTGATACCAAAATAGCAGCTGTTACTCTGAAATACAATCCCACACTGCTCCAGAGTCCAAAGATGATGCCTTGTATCCCAGAAGTCACTTCTCACACTCATCATGGTTTCTCAAGTCTAGCTCAAGATGGTCCTGGCTACATACCTGTGAGACAACATTTCTCTGTTTTTGCAGAGGAAACCATATCCAAACTAGATTCAAGACAAACCAATGCAAGTGTCACTGCAGTAGCACACAACCCAGTAACAATTCTGTTAGTACTTGTGCTCCTTACCTCCATGAGATGCAAGGAATCGAGGGCAAGTCTGGCCAGGCTAGCGAGGAGAGCTCTCCTGCTCAGCACCAGAATCTTTAGTTACATTACTCACATACTTTTTTAGTTGTTTTATTTGGGGTTTTTTTTGTCCTTTTTTCCCCCCTTCCCTACCTGCATGGCTCACTTTCTCTTCAACAGAACAGGAAGATAACTAGGTCATGGCTAGTTCCTCCATGCACCTCTTAGCTGAATCCAGGAGACCCAGCCCTCAGCCTGCAGCAGGAGCACTCCTTTCCCAGCTTAAGAGGATTTGGCAGTAGGCAGCTAATACATCCCATAAAAGACAGCTCAACAGATTTATTCTTCTTGAGAACTACAGTGCTCAACTCAAGCAGGAAAAGAGAAGCCAGCAGTTTGGCCCAATATCTGGCAGCATATCATGAGCTCTCCTCCCAGGTTTTGTACTGGGTTAAGACTGGCCATGCACAACACGTTCAGGTATTTTCAGCTGGAAGCCTTTTCTCTTCATCTTGTAGTCTTACCTGACGAAGCAGGTCAATGCTCACTCACCCTCCAGTTTAAGGAGTGCAGCAGTCATCTACTTACACTAGGGCTGAGTGCAGGAATTTCTCCCCCAGACCAGCAGCAGCCAGGCTCCTCTCCCTGCAAGTGTGTCCTTAAGAGAAGCAGCTAACATCAAAGATTTACCTCACCCACCCAAATCCTTCGGTTGCCACAGGAGCAGTACAACCTGCTTTCAAATAAAGAATATCTGTGATGAGCCAAAGGGATTTACTGCTCATCTTTGGAGGAGTTTTACACTCAGGAGAGTCCTGCAAGGGGCATGAAGAGATGCCAGTGTGCAAATAAACCTACACCAGAGGGAACAGCAGGAAAGGTCCCAAAGGTACATTGAGATGCCCTCACAGGGCAGTTTTTAGCAGCAACCTGGACACAGCAAATAGAGTTTGGTCATCAGATACTGAACTTATGGGTAATTCATCCACAGCAGAATGACTTAAAAAAATAAAAATGGTAATCAGCAGGATGGACTAAAAATAAACAAAACCCCCCAAAAACATCCCAAACCAACTGAAAAAAACATATACAAAAAACCCTAAACCACCTCCCAACACCAAAAAGGGCTCACAAAACCACCCTCCTTTCACCTTCCTTAGAAGTAAGTCTCAAGTAGTTCACAGGGCCCTGGAGCCAAATATCCACCAGCACATCCATGATCCACAATTGACTGTTCATAATGCACTTTTATTTTTTCCTTTGTACAAAAACAAATATAAAATTTAAATCCAATAGAAAGTGTATACTAGCAATGACAAGTTTACATTACAGTAAGAACAGGACAATGCGATGTGTATTGAACACCACATTAGTTTTAAAACTCTCAGTGATACATGCACTATATAAAAACTGCTAGAACTTTTATTCTATTTCTACCAAGAATATCCAGGTACCAAGATGCTCAAGAAACAAAAGTAATCTTGATAGGTGGTATCTACAAAATTAGACCTTTTCCACACACAAGAAGAAACCAACATTAATAGAAATGTTTATCATTCTTTGTTAAAATCCTCTCACAAAAAGCCATACATAAAATTCTTAGTAGATACAGAAAAAGCTCAAAAACTGTTAGCATAGGTAACCATTCAGTAGTTTAGGGAATCTTTTAGACATTTTGAAGAGATACTGTAGTTTTCAATCTGTATTTTTCCCCCCAAAGCCAGAACTATGTCGACTCCTGTTTCAAAACCTAGTCAGTGGTTAAAACTAGCTCTTGAGTGAAGTCGAAGAGTAGTGTACAAAATATTTAACAGAACAGGGATGTGCCTGTTTACTTCTTGAAGAAAGTCTTTTCCACATTCAAGGTTTGTTTATTTGTCCCATAAACAAGATTGTACCTGAGGGATGAAACAAAAACAAGGATTACCATAGTCTGTAAATAGAGTTTTTTCCATAAAAGCATGAAGTCCAAAGAGCATAGCCAAGCCACCTCATCAGTCTTGTCTAGCCTCCCTCAATTTTGTGAGCCCAGGGAAGCATATGTTTGGATAGGTGGCCAGCTCATATTTCTGGAGACACACAGTTCTGTTGATGCTCTGTGGAGCCTGGGGATGGGGACTGCTGCCAGGAGCCTACTCTTCCCCCAGTGCTGGCAGCTGCATTTGTTCCCTGCTAACTAACACAGCTATCATACATGTCATTGCAAGAAGTAGACAAGTTACTCAAAGTAAATGAGGCAACTCTGCTTTAGGAGAATCAGCCCATAGTGCAAAGAGAAGCCACGACCACTGTATTTGAATGCTCACGTCTGTTCAGAGCAGGCTGGAGCAACACCCTAGGTCTCTGAAGCCCCTATTGTGTCTTTGTCCTGAGTATCTGACTGTCCATCAGAAAGCTGGGTCCTATTCACCAATTCACTATCAGTAAAAAGTTGTTTCCTCTGCCCTCAGAGGAACTCTTACTATTAAAGACTCTTCTTTTTGTAGCCATAAATCTGCCATACTTTTTTTCTGTTAACTTTGCAGCCAGTATGTATTTTTCACCCTGTTCTGAGTTGTATTCCCAATAAAATAATCTCATATTGAAGGCATACAAATATACTTGCAGGATTTTTTTAAAAATAGTTATTTTTTAAAAATAGTTATTCAGTAGCTCCAGACTGACACCCAACTGCTAAGCCAAAAAGTACCTACAAATGCTCCTTACCTGTAGGATTGTGCCGGATGAAAAATACAAATGGTCTGTCTACTATGAACCATGGAGGAGATGACCTGGCTATTAAAATTGCAGCTTGCAGGAAAGATAAGACTCAGAGTGAGACAAATCAAGCATCACAACACAATATACTCTATCAATTTTTAGTGTGTATATATATATATGTGTGTGTGTGTGTGTATACATATAGGCTTGCACAGGTGCAGAAAAATGCCCAAGACCTACCAATTTGGACATTTAAAGCAACACAGGTCACATGATTTTCTTACACCATGCATATTAAAAAGACAATACAAGACCCACAGAAAGCTGGAACTCTCGGGCTGTCACCCAAAGCAAGTAGTAGCTTAATTCTCTTTGCCACCTGGATAGCCAGAACATTATATGAGCGGTCAAAGCTATTAGAAGACACTTCTCTAGAAGTAAGCCTGTTGGCATTTCTTACAGTGATCAACATGGGAAAATTGGGATTTTCCTGAGAAATTACATAAAACCCATCAACTGCTCTAGGTCTGCAATGGTCTCTGAGTGGGCCATCTCTGCTTAGTGCTATAGCCTTATAATGGAGTTTTCCCAAGTCTGACAGTTATCATTGCAGTTGCTTACTTGTTGCTGCAGAAGCTTTGGTTCCATCTTCGCTAACTTCAATTTTTGTTTTTTGCAGAACATTAGATACATGAAGACCTTCTGTTCCTGAAAAAGCCAAGGAGAACAGCACTTTCAGTAAAGTTACTTGAAAGAGTCCTGAAGTACCTTGTAGCGAACATCTATGCCAGCATAGCTCAGAATAATAAAAGCTGCTGAAATCCTGATGCTGCAGTGAGGAACACTACAGGTAACATCTTTGAATACAGTCACTGAGTAACTGGAAAACAGGAAATAACCTATCTTACTCTCCATTTACTAGGTTTTCTGATTTGATGGTTTAAGAACTGTTCACTTCCATTTTTAGTTTTAATTAGAAAAAAAAAAAACAAGCCTGAAAAAATATGCTTCCTGAATTTAAGACACTTATCTCAACATCAGGGAGGGGGAAAACGCACTTAGCAACACACTTTGCTTTCAAACAAACATGGGAAATTTGTTTTCAAATTAAGCCAGCATAAGGCAGGCTTTTTTGTTAGATCATTCTGGAGAAGCTAATCAGGAGTTTAATAAAAGCAGAGAAGAGAAATAAGATGACATTTTATAGCCATGAGTTCAGAAGTGTCTATACTCCATTTTCAGATACTAGTATTTACAGCTCTGGGTTGGTCCAGTCTGTTAATCCTTGAGCGTTCCTACAGAGCTCAAGAAAGAGTCATTAAACACATAGTTCAGGGAAAGTTACATATTGTAGTTGCAGTATTTGCTACAGTCTAAGGTATTGGTATTGTTATAAGTCTTGCCATAGATTTTAGACAGTGCTTGAGACTCTCAGGCTGTATTATCAAATCTTAAGAAACTGACAATCCATGATTTACTGCTGTAATGCAAGACAAGGGGAAAAAAGAGCTACTGCAATGTTAAACAGAAACAAACAGTCATGCCTGGCTGGCTACAACATAACACCCAGCTCCAGTGCCATAGTAACACAGCCAACACAAAGCAGACAAAACTGCATTAGTAAAGCAGCACTTTATTCAGTGTTTGGAACTTATGAAGGACCACCCTGAATTAAAACAAACAAAAAACCCCCTTACTTGTTATTTTTGCAAAGTTTGCCTTCGACTGGTCAAACATGTCTGTAATACCGAGTGCTTGTAAAGGGTCCTTTAGGTCTGTTTCTGCTTCTGCTGTAAATCTAGAAGGAACAAAAAAAAAAAAAGATAAAAATGAATGCATCAGGAAAGTCACCCTGTATCGGATGAGATATACATAAATAACCCCCAAAGCACTCTCTGAAGGAGAAGTAGATTACATTAGTACTTACTTTGGTAAAATAACCTGCACTCTTTTTGCTACCATGGTTGTCATCCAGCTTCCTATTGTTTTTGTGCTGATGTGGGGAATGATAGCAGAGAGCTGTGTTGTGCTTTCAGTAGGCAACGCAATCAACATGCTTATCATTTCACCATGGTATGGCAGCTCAATGATGTTATACCACAGCTCATTTGGAGTACTCGTAGTACCTAAAAAAAACAAGCAAACCTAATGAGCCATAACCTACAGCCTTAAGTGTCCATCTTACCTTTAGGTACCTACAGCTGTAGAAGTCTGTTAGGAAAGTTTTGCCCACATCTTAAAACTGACTCTAGAGTCACAGGCTTCCTGCTAGGCAACCCTTCAAAAGGCATGGGCTCTGGAGAGACGCTAGCTTGACATAAAGCACAGAGAGGATGAGACCAAGGAGCAAATACTCATTTGATATACATCCTGTGTCCCAGACAAACCTCATCAGCCCAGAGCAGCAAGCCAGCTACATTAGAAATGACAGAGTGACAGAGTCTGCAAAGCAGCTGGATCTCTACTTCAGATCTCAACTGTACTAGAACCAACTGCACACTTAGAAACAAAAAGCAAGGAAAAGCATCTTCCCAGCCTGAAGAGATCTTGTAGACAAGCTTTTTCCTTCAAGAGCTCCTAGCTCCTGTCTGAAGTAGTCTGTGGCATTTACTTAATTTTCTTTCTGAATAAGAATCTGATTAGGAAGCGGCCTTAAGCCTTTCAAGATAGTGGAAAGCAGCCACTTTGAGGCAGTGCACAATGCCAATTAGATGAGAAGGAGTGAGATAGCAACACCTCCAAGCTGCAGCAAGTGTCAGGAAGACTGTGTTTGAGCAACTCTCTCCTCTTCCAAGTTCCCTTTGGTTCCTGTGGGATTTCTGGCATGTGGCTGGGAAGCAAATGCTTTTTATAGTAGTTTCAAGTGAAAACTTGTCAGTTTAACTACAGACAGGATTTCAGACAAAGTTTTTGGATAGCAGCAAGATCTTATTATCTTTCCCCTTTCTTCATCTAAACCTGCACTTATCAGCCCAAGCTGAAAAATCAACAGCTTCATTACTAATTTAATCCTGTTTCCAGGGCCATGCAACCTGCATTGACTGAGCTCATATTGCTACAAAACTGGCAGTATCATACTTATTTTGCAGAATAGTGTCAGGCTTGGCAGTTTCATTATTTTCTTTTATTATGGCAGTGGTTCTCAAACTGGAGCCTACAGACCAAAACACTGGCTGCATAATTCAGTACAGGACAGTGACACAGGGGAAACTGTCCAACGGTAAACACTGCTTTCATGATCTACTACACACTGCTATAATTATTGAGGCATCCCCAAAGGAGGGGAGCTCAGCTTCAGTCAGCTCATGGGATTGAAGATGTTTAGGAAATTTAAAATTTTAAAGATCCCTTTGGAAGCATAGATGAAACAGAAGTCCTGTGTTAGGAAGTCCAGAGATTCACAAACTAAAGTGAGTCCTAACTCAGCAGTATTTCTTTTGTTCCTTTCTAGCCTTAATAGCTTTTCTAGCTTAAGTATAGGCCAACATAATGGAGACTTTAACCAGCATCAGAAGTCAAAAGCCTTCAAAATAATAGTCTTGCTAAACCCCATCTTAAGTGATAAACTTCTTTGAAACTCCACAAATTAGTACATACTGCAGTAGGCTTTCCCACCTCCTCCAACTCACACTTTCAGCAGTCACCTAAAGTACCAGATTACATCTGCTCTAACATATAGGTTTGGGACAGAAAGTCACAGCTGTTTACTTTATCAAAAATTACTAATATTAGGTGAGTACTACTGACAGTAAAACTAGGCATTTAAAAGCACAGTGGGTCTTGCTTTTTGGATTTATAGCAAGCTGTACTCTCAGACTCATTCCTCAGATTATATTTAGCACACAAGGAAGCAAGTTCCAAGCAGCACTTCTTGGAAGGATGCAACAGAAGTTTTTATCAGAGTATTAAGCTTACTTTGACCACTAAAATCCTCACAGGGCTGCAACACTGGAGCTCTGAAGTACACTGTCAGTCACATCAAGCTGCTCGTGTCAGCTCTGAGAGTCTCTGATGGAAATCTGGCTGAACCTGCTGAACTTCTTTTCACTTGTGACTCAATCTGAAGAGCTGTTTCACACCTTGAGAGATATAGCCAACATACTAACCCTGTGCTCTTCTGGCTCTCACAAGACTGGGGACTGTGCAAGTTCCATTTCTTTATATGCAGTAAAATATAGATTGATTCTACTGCGATCTTTCTTTCATATATAGCTCATCACCAGGTAAACCTCTACGTTCTGTCTCTATTGGCAGCTTTTCTTTATTCTCACTCCTTTTTTCCTTACAGCAAAGCTTAAGTAACACGCAAATTTCTCAATTTGGGTACTTCAGATTTTCCATTTGGGAGGCAGGAGGATAAGGCAAGTGCTTTGACAGAATATTCAACCTTAAGCAACTGTTAAGTACCTTGCACAGCAACTGACCCATGTCCCAGCAGCACAGACACTTCTGTAACACAAGTTGCCTACATCACCTGCAACAAGCAACACTACTGAACACCACATGTACAGCAAACTCTTGTTTCAGTTTGAAAGAGCTAAGTTTACAACCACTGTCGGTGGTAGTGGGAGTCACAGAGCTTACCGCAGCGGAAGATAGACAACTGGGACAGCATAGGAACTTGATAGGTCTTCCCATCAGCTCCATAAAATGGACGTTTCTTTGTATTTTCAGGTCGAAATCGTGATTTCCATAAGCCCTTGAAATACACAGCATTTACTAGAACTAGTCTGGTCAAACTGCCTTCAATGTCATCTGGTGCTACAACCTGATCGATCATACCTAGAAGAAATAAAGGAAATCTTAAGTATTTGTTGTCATAACACTGCCAACTGCTCATGAGGAACACGAAGCACACATTAGTTTAGACCTCTTGATCTGTGAGTGTGCCAGCTCCTCATTGGGCAATACATTTAAGATTCATAAAGCCAGTGGTATTCTTTGTCAAAAAGTAAGCCTTTGGAATAACTAGAATTCAAACACATATTGCTAACTGATAGTCTGATGTTATAACAACTAAGAAGGCCTTACCCTTTCCAGCATGTGAACTGATCTAAGACTGTTACAGGGGTAATAGTTTCAGCTGAAACACCTCCCCATTCACACGCTGCTTGCAACATTGCTATGCAATGTTGATGGGGTTGAGAAAGAATAGGACAGCCTTGTTTCACACATACCACATCCAACATCATTAACACACTCCTCACATCCAGGAGGCACTGGTTTTAACTCCAAGAGGTACCAAACGAGGTAGTTCCCCTAGACTGGGAAATGTTGCAAAGGGTGATCTCTGGCTTTAGCACATGTAATCTTGACAACTAGATGCCAAGAGGCTTGAACCATACGGAGTTCTGTCAAGGCAGGGTCAATTAAGAATCCCCACTAAATCTGAGTCATAAGTACAGGGGCATATCTTACAAGAGTTTAGGGCAGTCAGAACAAAAGCTGAACTGACCTACAGCTTTCCATAAGTCTGATTTACTGAGTAAAACATCTGAGTTGCTTGAAAGTATCTTGAATGTTTCAGAAAGCGTGCTCCAAACTCTGCTTGGATTTCTCACTAATTGTATGAATATAAAGAACAGTGGAAGCTCCCCTCATCCCATGGGCAGATGGACACAGGCACACACACACTGCACCCATCCTCTCCAGGCCACCAGACAGGCTCACCTGCTAGGGCAATGAGACTGCTGATTCCTGGCCCAACACCTCTAAAACACCACACTAATGCCAGCTAAAAGACAGATTTAGCTGCAGGGCAGAGCTTTCTCTACCTCCCCATCTTTCTCCAGTATTTCCATTTGAATCTGAGGTCTCAGACACCACCCTGCCACACAGAGGCACTCACCAATACTCACCCCTTGTTTCATTTTTTACCCACTGGTTGATGGAATCACATGCTGCATTTGGGTCCTCGAAGTCCACAGCCTTGACACTGCACTGAAACACTTCTTTGTTCCTTGTAACAAAAGGCACTTCCATTTTAAAGCCACTCTTTGCAAACACTGCATTAGCAATTGTTACAATGTCTTTATTCTTTTTTGAGACTATGAGCCTGTTTATCTTCTTTAAGGCTTTACCAACTCCTAGTTGGAAAGAACAGCAAGTTTAATTTAGAATAAGATTGATGAACAATTACTTTATACACAAACTATTACTGACATGAAAGGTCAGACATTAAGTGCTGCACTAGACAAGGAGATCAAAGCACGCATTCTCAGAGGACTTCCAAAACAACCATTTCTGATTTCTCATCTGAAGATTGCTACTGTTTCCCAACAAAAACATGACCTCTGCTATGATTCCTGCTGCCCCTCTTAGGTGTCTGCTCAGAATGCAACAGACAGTGCTGGGGATAACACTGAGGTTCAAGTCTTAATGTGGACCTACTGACCATGCTCTTCCACAGAACAGACTGTTCCAAAATACTTTTCATCATATAAGCCCATATTACTTGTCAGTTCTGCAATGCTGACAAAGAAAGCTGAGGGATCAGGCTGCTCAGTCAGAGCTCTGCAGGATTTGCATAACAAGTGGTTTTGAACCTCAGAGTGTAAAGCAAAAATTGTTTTTGACATCCTTCCTTTCCATTTATTGTAGAATAAAGTAAGCAGTCAAGATTTCTTTAATAAACTGCAAGTCAAGTCTTGGTTTCCTTCAAGACTAGGTCCCAGCCTAAATCAGCTACAAGCAGGAATCAATCCCTTAACACATGAGCTTGTCTCTATAAAAGGAAAAAGGAAAAGTAGGAGGTTCTGGTGTTACAGTCAAGATCCTTAGGACCTGAAAGCAGATTGTATCAACTGCTTGCTAGCTCCTTCACTGTGTATGAGAGAAGGCATATGGCACCACAGAAGAACTGCTATGTTCACCATAACCACTTCTCCCCAGTGTTATGGCTTATGAAGGAGTGCTTGTCTACACAGGGAAGCTACTGCCAGGCAAGCAACTTCATGTTCAACCATTATACTGAACAGAATCCTTGGGTGGCTGTTTTTCGGAGTTATTAATGGGTTCCCTCTGTTTCCCAATACAACTTAGGCAGAAACATTTCCAGGCTACTTCCTGATGTAGACAAACTTGAGATAAGAGATATGAAGTGAATAAATTAGTTCAGAGTTATTCTCTTAGCTGCATACAAGAAAAAGCCTCAGATGGCTTTGCTGTTTCATGTATCATGAATGCTTTAACAGTACCATTTGTATGAATTTCTAAATGTTCACTCTCCAGTACTAAGGGCAAATTCTTTTGGAGAACATACCATAACAGAGGTTCTCAAACTGTATTCTGTGGACCACTGGTGGTCCATGGATCACTTGGTGGTGGTCCGGGGAGAGCTGGCTGGTCTCATGATGCTGGCTCTCCTCTTTGCTTCCAGCTGCTAAATTGCATTAAAAGACAGCTAAAGACAAATTAAATACTTCTCCACTATTATCTTTCCAAAGAAGCAGTTGCTGCAGTTGCCAAAGAACTGCAAGGCAATCATGAACAAGAGCAGAGGAAATCTGTGCAATGAGATAGGTGTCTCCCCATCCCATAACAAGTCTCTAACAAGGTACTTACTACTTTTAAGGTGTTTGAGAACCTCTGTATCTCACAGTATGAGGACTGCAGGCCAAATAAAACAAGTCGATATAATGCTTCAAAATTTTTGTAAGTACTTATATTTTTAGCATTCAAATGTTCCTAAAGTTGATCATCCAATGAAGAGATATCAATCTACATCATTTAGATCTTAAGCTGTCAAATAATTTCACTGCACTTTACACCCAGGACCAAAACAGCAAAGCAAATGAAGACAGAACAACATGCCATATGACAATACTGCTCAAGACTTAAATGTGCACTTACCTCTTAGAGGGTTTCCTATTCTTGGAAGTAAGGGCGAATGCTGGCACTAAGATGTTAAAAGTCTTGCTGGCAAACACTCACAAATATAGCGTGCAAATTAAAGCAGTAAGAACCTTCAGCCTATGCACTCTCAAGGGGCAGACATTGGCAGAGGAATAAAAACACAGATGCATGCAGTGTGAGGCACAGAGGCAAGCAGAAATGGCTTAAGAGGGCAAAATAAGATACAGGGATCCTGACAGCAGAAACACATCAACAAAGCTGAAGAGCAAAGTGAAAGTATCAACAGTATGGTTAGTTTGCATTGCTTTCAGTATGATGACAATGAATATTCTCTTGCCCTGTTCTCTAAGCAGTGGCACATTAAAGGCTGTTCAGTACAGCCTGAAATGGGGTACTGCAGCCTTCCTGCATGGTGCTGGCACTGGACCATCTCCCACATCGCTCTGGAAAATCAATTTTGCAAGGACAAAGGCAGTTCTAGCTAGGGCCCTGAAGTCATTAACCAAGCTGCTTATAAGCCAGTTGGAGTACATGTACATGTCCATACTCAAATTGCCAATTAGCTTCAAGTGTGTCCATTCTGTGCTTTGGTAAACACAGTTAACTGGTGCATGATGCAATCTACCACACTTGGAAAGCCATCTCATACAGCATGAAGAGTCTGACAAAACACACCCAGAACCCCCTTAGGAACCACTGACCATTTACACTGTATCTCATCATAGTTGTCAGCTGCTTCTTGGTCTTGCCATCAGCTCCCAGCTGCAACACCCCGAGGACTGATGCAATCCCATGAGGAGAAACAACAACATTGTCCTGAGGCTTAGCTTTCACTATTTGATTGAAGACCTGGATTCCAACATCAGAGCTAAGCTCCTCCAGAGGATAAAAACTGAACTGGGAACATACAGACATTAAAGTCCCAAGAACAAAGAGGAGGGAGAAGTGCCAATTCATGATTCCTGGTTGGAGATACCTGTAAGAAAACAAGAGGGGAAAGTTAAGTCAGTTTTCACAAGTACAGCATTTTTATTTTTAATGTAAATTCTTGTTTACCTAAAGAGCAGGCAAACCTTGCACATATGCCACATGCCATTTTCACAGAGCTCGGGCAACGGGGCTCACGCCTGCATTTTACTTACCACTAGGCCAGTATTTTAGGCCTAGGGGTTTCCAGATGCAGATATCAGTGCCTATGTAACAGGACAAAAGCCACCAAGTTAGGAGACTACCTCCCACCACACACAAGTTGTTAGTTTTGTGATTCAATTAACTAAGCCTTGGCATTCTATTTAGACTGCCCTTTAGGGTAAATGAGTGCTAAGAAGTGATGTGGTACAGTCCTCGCCCACTAAGATGTGATGCACAGTACACTTTACAGACCATTTTCCACAGTGAACAGAAGAATGTGTACATATGCAAACAGCCTTCTGTTGTGGGAATTTACACCTGCCTAGAACAATAGGAGTTAGCTGCATAATTGACATTCTCCATAATGGGAATGTAGAGGAAAACTTTCAGATTTTAAAATGCAAAATTTAGTTTGGGTTTCAACCTGCACTTTTCCATTTAAGAAAATACAGGAGCTAATGAATACAGAGCGAGGTTAACATTCAAAACGGGCCTATCACCATCTGCAGGTCTAACACCTGATAAAATTCAGTACACCCATGATCTCCTAGGAACTGAAGCACAAGCAGCAGCGACAGTTTGTTCAAGACCTCTCAGCAACTGATTACAGAGATCCAAGCCCAAATCTTAAACACTGTGCACTGTAACCACTATGCTGTATTTCCTACTGATGAAACTGTAGTCAACCCCTTTTTTGTTAGGGCAAACAGGTACTTAGAAAAACAGTCATGCAATAATGTTCAGTTTCGTTAAATTATGTTCCCTGCTCACAACATTTTTAAGACATTTCAGTTGCACAGTTAACAGCCCTGACTTCTATTTTCAGACCAGCAATGTGGCTGTTCCCTCACTAAGCTGACTTTGGCACTCCAAGAACGCACTGAGGTGTTAGTCTTCCCAACTCACTGAGGAGGAATCAGCTGGTTCCCTAGTTCCTCAGAGGCTCATCAGGCTGCAGAAGGCACACAACTGAATAAAGTGCCATTTGCACAACACATGAAAACCCCCAAAATGGGTCTCTGTCCCCCTTGAGCCTTTGGACAGCATGTCACACTGGCTCTCCTGGCTGCAGCATCCCGGGTGCCGGGGCCGCAGAGCTTTGGGATGAGGCGTCACTCGCAGCCTCCTCCCACACATTCCAAGGGCGTGCGGCTCCCAGGAGCGCTGCCATCACCAGCCTACCTACGCTGCAAGTTCAAACCATGCTGGAGCATTTGATTACCAGCAAACCAGCTGGCGTTTGCACAGATTTGTTTAATCGTCTTTTAATAGCATGTACTTTAGCTGTGCTAAAACACTTAAAAGTAGCAAAATACAGCATTTCCACTTCCTTTTGCACTGTTTCAGGGGACAGAATGGGCTTTGTTAAAGTTTGCCATCGCAGCACAGAAGAAACCAAATGAAATAATGAAGGATTTGAGACATCTTTCTCCCCTCAGTCTTACTATTAAGCAGATTGTTGGACTAGAGTAGACTGTTGGACTGATTTAAGTTATGCAAGTAAAAGTAAAACCACTGTCCTATAAAGCAGGCTAACAGCCCACCCAATAATTCTTTTCCATCAACCTAATAATCCCCCAAGCAGTTCTGAAGTCACTGAAGTACAATTCCTTCCAAAGAGCTCCACACCAGCCATCAACAGGGAACTATTCATGCTTAATCCAAAACTTAGACTGGATTTGGCTATCTGCAGCAGAGACCTGCAGGAAGAAAACCCAAATGCCACTCAAGCCCCTGAAACAGGCTACGTGAGTCAATCCCAGATTCAATTTGCACCTCTCACCACCAGCTACAGCAGGAAGCTTGTCATGGGGAGAGCCAGGAGCCTGACAGGGGAAATATACTTGTAATTTTAAGTAAAAAAGTGTTAAGGAATATTTTTGAGTGTTCCTTGATGCTGGCACAAACCATCTGACTTTCTAGCTTTGTTTTTAAGGGTAAGGCTGATGGCAATGCTGCCTTGCAGGAGAGGCAAGTATGGCTTGACACTTCATGAGAAGTTTAAGGTTTCTTTGGTGGTTTGGTGGCCACCTCTTCTCCCTATTTGGAAACCCAATGGGCAGTTTAAACAAATTCTTAATCCCAGTACTAAGCAGACTTTTACCTTTACCCAATACCTTGACAAAACAAAACCTCAAACCCCCAAAACTATTAGAGATTCTTATTAGATGCACTTATAAGCAGCAAGAGTTAACGTTGGTGCAATACAGCCTGTCCCATGTAGTGATGGACAGCAGCAGTGCCAGACAACAATCACAAAGCGGAGTTTGAGCTGCAATTTGAAAACCCTGCTTTTGATTGAGGCAGCTCCACCTGCCCCAAACCAAAGGAGACTGGGCTATTTTGAGCACATGTACCCTTGACACATTACACATCAAGATGTATATTATGAGAGCATAGACAGGAGTGACACTTCTCTGAAGTCAAATAAAACAGTGTTTCATTGTCATTTACGCAGTGCATCTGAACCTAGCTGAAGTCAGACATTTCTCTTTTTGCCTTTACCACAATATATTGCAAGTCTCTAAGTTTTCTACTTCACTGGTGACAGCCCCTGCAGACTCAGGATGACAGCCTTTCATTTTCCCCATGACACATGTGAAGCTTTGTCAAAACAATCCAACCCTGCCCCCAAGGCCACTACTGCAGGATTTGTTTTGTTTAGGTTTTTTTGTTGCTGTTGTTTTGTTTCCAATTATAACATCCTGTACCTGGTTTCCCAAGAGGTCTCCATGTTTGCCTCACCTCTACCCCCAACAACCTGCTTGTATCAAGGCAGGTTGGTCTCTGTTTTAGAGCACAATCTCTAGCAGATACTCAATAAGTGAAATAAAGTCATGCAGTGCTCTGAGCATGGGAAAAGCATAAAACACTTTTCAGCACTAGTTACAGAGCAGCCCCTTCTTGGCCTGGCCCTGCTATGGCCATTGTGTAGCTTAACCAGGTAACTGAGGAGATAATTTCATCTTTGAGCCAAAGTGGCATCCCTGTTATTAATGTTTCCATCGTGGATTTCAGTATATTCAAATTCTATGCAGTTCAGTAACAACAAGTGCATTTGCATATCCTGAAAGAAACAGCTTAAATACATCGCAAGCAGAAGAAATCCAAGAGGATGTACGATGTGTAGGATGGAAAACAGCTGACCTGCTATACAGAATACCAACAAGCTTTCAACAAGCTTTCATAACACTGAAGCTGAAAACTTAGTGATAGTTAAATCTGAATCTAATGCTTCAGAAAGCCAAACAAAAATACAAGCTAGGCATTTCTTTGCCTATGACCTTTATATTTTTTACAAAGTTAACTGAGAAGGAGGAAGGTGTATAGGCGAATTCATTTACATAAATGTGGGCTTTTGAAAGATGTTGGACCAAAAAAACTGTCCCTCTTCAGGGTAGGCTGCCCACTTCTTAAATTGAGAACTTACAGGAAGGACATCCCACAACTTAAGACTTCTTAATAGGCAATGGAAATACTGTCACTAAGCCAAAGAAATGTATCTAAAGAATAAATAAATAAAAACCCCAAACAGGCCCCCCTGCAATTTGTTATGCAAATCCAATTCTTAACCTTAATGCTAAATTTTCTGAACAAAACACATTCAGCTGTATGGGGGATGCCATGTCCATGGCAAGCACACCAAGGACTCCTTAACTCCCCTGCCTCACTGAACAGCACCACACCAAGTCCTGTACACCACACTGAAGTACTAGTTATACCTGTATCTAACTGCAGAGCCTAGTTTAAGCTGCTGTATAATTTTCAGATAACTATTTCTGTCAGGCACAGAGCTCTGTGGAAGGCAGGAGAAGACGACTGTGGCATGTCCTATCTACACTGATAATTCTGCATTGTTTCATGACAGATGATAAAAAGTCTTCAGGGTATCAATCTCTACATGACCTCAGCCTCAAGTTGGTGTTCCAAACACTAACCCTCTGACACAATAGGCAGCGTACTCAGCTCTCACTAGGCTCAGCTATTCATATCACCCCCATAATGCATAGTTTAAGGTTTTGCCTGAAATTTATTATGGAAGTAGTTGTGTCAACAAAGAGGACACAATGCCTGCAGCTGGCATTTACAGAATGCTTGGCACAAAAGCAAAGTTATATTAATATGGACTATTTAATCTGGGTCTAGAAAAGCATTTGGTAGAGCAGTGAGAAGTTATATCTCAGCCCCATGCACAAAAAACTGCTAAGAATGAAGATCCTCCTCCAGGAAAGAACTAGCTAAGGAGGAACTTAGTTTTCAGAGAGCCAAACCAAGCTGCTGCACTCTTCCCGAGAGGAAGAAGAGAAATTAGTTTGGTTCAAGATCAGAGGCAAAACATAAGCTGAAAAAATACTCATATTTAAAATCTAAGTTGGAGAAAAGACTTGTCCCAGAGAGCCTGAAGAACACTTTGAAGTGAATCAAGGAAGAAATAATGAACTCCACACAGATTTTTAGATATCTGTACTGGCTGCACTGCCTATGAGACACCTCCAAGAGTTTATTTTGAAGCCTGACTTCAACAGCAAGAACGTATAACCCAAAAAACTCCTTCTTGCAGCTGCAAGATTGATTCTGCAGTTTCTTTAAAGACATACCAAGCCATCAGGAAGTTTGCACACCAGACTGCACTTCTGTGAATAGCTGTAACCAAAACAGCAGCAAGCACAGCTAAACAGACTAAAACTAAACAGCAGAGTCTCACAGCATTGCTGGTCTCATGTGTTAAACTCAAAAAGCTCAGATCCCCTGAGCCCATGTGGCAGGCAATGGGCAGCCTGTGTACCCAGGGAAACTCAGCCCGGAACAAACATTCAGGGACCTCTCCAAGTTTGAGATGTTGATGTTTCCATGTCAGTGCCATCTGGGCTACTAATTTAAAAGTCTTATTTCAACTGACATGAGAGCTCAAAGCAGCTTCCCTTCAGGCATTTAACCAACTCTCTCCAGCAGGACTGAATAAATACTCAACCAAACCTGTTAACAGTCATGCAAGGAGCTGGCTGGGCACACAGCAATTGTTTCTCACAAGCAATGAGATCACTCTGGTTGCAATGGGAAGGTCAGATGCTGGGTCTTCTTTTTCAGATGATGCCCACTTGGTAGCATAATTAAATATATATTAAACATAATTAAAACACTCAAACCTGTCAGTAGGCTTCTCTTCTCCTCACAGGTGTTCGTAACTTCCCTTCTGCCTGAGCTTCTTACATCCCAAAGCCTTCAGCTTCAGTATCCTCTCCTACCATGGTCTGAATGCAGGTGAGTTCAGGAGTGGCTTCTTCCACACAACAGATCTGGGAAATGTTTCATCTTCCTCCAGGTCTTCTGGTACATCCTGAATGTTGGCTCTCCCTTTTTAATCTAACAACTCTTTTCATTATTACTCAATAGTTGGAAAGTTTAGTATATGCACAGTGTTACCAAGAAAAGGATGATTGCTAGCTTTTAAACAGCTCAGTACATACACTGCTTTGAAGAGGAGTGAGTTACTGTCAACAAGATATAAACAACTTGTACACAGAGGCAATCTGGAAGCGATGGTTTAAAAAAAAAAATTAATTTTGCATGTTAAGATACTGGTCTGATTTCAGGCACTACAGCCACCACTGCACACAACTGCAAAAAGCATGGTAAATGGCTCAGTCCTTCATCTCTGAACCTTAAACCTTCCTCTGTTATTCCTATTCCTCCCAGTTTTTTAGTGCATTTGTGTTTGTTTCAAGATGGGCCACCTCCGTCTGGAATGGCTGTTCTGCCCTGTCCAACCAGCCTCCCCTGCCAAGCGGGAATTTCCCAGCAGAGCCCCCACTTGTTAAACTGGGCTGGTCCCAGATAGGAACCATCTCTTTTGTCCAAGCACAGCTCCCACATGAGCAGAAAGTTACAAGTTCAGTGCTGCTTTATGAAGAGTCCTGACCACCACCAGAGAGACAAGCTCCATTGAAAACTTTCTGTGGCCTTGTGAACAGTGTCTCCAGTTCCTAAGCCACACTGATTTTTGCACCGGTATCTGTCGTTAATAGTATTTGGTCGTGGTTCGTGGTAGTTCATTACAAAGACCAATTTCACGTCATGCAAAGCTGACCAGAGTGTTTTTTACTTCACCACTCTACTACACAGGCACTGCTCAGAGTTTCAAGAACATACATAGGCATTTATGTATCACTTGCTTTTACTTCCATGTCTCATTTTTACATAATTAAAAAAGCCAACTTAAGCTCTGCTTCATGGAGCAAATAGAGTTTGCTGATATGATAGGGCACAGTTCTACCACAATTTTCAAACTTTATCTGCATTCTCTCACTGCTATAAGCTCAACAGATGTTGTTAAAAGTCTCTATTATTTACTCCTGTATTTAAAGCAGCATTTCCACAGAATTCTCCAAGATCTATTATCTAGTTTTACAGTATCAGGAAGGGTAAAGATAATAATGTTTTTAATTTACTGTTGCCCCTTTATTAAAGAAGCGGTTTTGTTGATCTTAAGTTCTTTATGCAATGTGGTTATTTTAACATAATGAAGAAACAAGCTTGGGACAGTCAGCTCATCATGACTAATGCTGCAGAACCAGTTTCCCAAAAAGAGGTAGCACAGCAGTGTTTCACAACATGGTGGTGAGGCTATACCTTCTTGCTCTGGATTCACCCCAGTAGGGGGAACAGTGGTTCAACAATCATAGCAACTGCCTAAACTCAAGCTCACATTTAAGGTTTTTTTGTGGAAAGAACATCTCATGGAACCACAGTTCCCACATTTACTGTACATTAACAATGCTTATTATGCAAGCATGGGCTCATTAGGAGCTAAGGGCAAGCCTACAGCATTACAAGCTCCCATTAATAAAAGTACAAGCTATTAACTCTTTGATAATGGGCTATATAAGTACATATTTATGAAGTAAATAGTCCACGAGGTGTTGGACTAGCAATGGCTGGTATCTGATCAGCTACCTCACCACCACCTTTACCTTAGGTCCCACCTCTGCTATAGGCGTTGACCTTTCTTTCTTCCTTAAAAAATATTAAAGGGAAACCCAGTACCCTTACTCATTTTCACTTGTTGCATGTATCTTGGTATCATATGATACCATGACTCTTGCACCTCTACACCCCTGCAGGGGAAACAAATTTGGTTCTCCTCTCCCCAGGTAAATTTTAATCTGCTGGCCAGTGACTCATGCCCTGTGTCTTGCACCTACCAGGCTGAGAGTAGAAAGAGCCTTGTGGAGATGGCTCCACGGCCATCTGGAAACTGTGTGGAAAGCTGTGATTGGAGCAGATTGAAAGCCAAGAGCTTTCCAGTATACATCCTTCTTCAGAAAGGTTAAGATACCAATATCTATAAAACTGGGACTTAAAGATGCCTTCAGAAGCTACACCTTTTAGGTTACTCTACAGAAGAGGTACTTATACTTCCTACTAAACAACACCCTACAAAGCCCAGTTCCCATCATTCCCCACGCTATGGTTCAGTCTGGGTTTACAGCACAACTGAAAATTAGGTTTTCTATGTAGCCAAGAAGCTATGTAGCTTCTCCTGGGAAGCTAAGAGGTAGCAGGACATATCAGCCACATGGCATCTAACCAAACCCTATTCACGCTTGGGTTAGAGATGCCCAGCTGGTAACAGGAGACAGGCTCCCAGTCTTCTAAGTGGCCTTTAAGAAACCCCACTTAAAATAGTGCAAGTAATTCAATATTACTAATTTTTTACTTATCCTTCCTCCTACAAGAGGAAATGCACTGGCAATAACAGTGTTGGCAGTTCTCTAAACTTACACAGTTGCAATCAATACACCCTTTTCATCATAAAAATAAATTGGAACTCCAGTATTCTCTGTTCATAACAAGAACTTCTATAAAAACTTGTACTTACACAAACTCATTGACAGTCAAGACCTGATACTTTAAGCATTTGTATCTCAGGAATGCTACCAACTGACAAAACTACCTGGAAGAGTGTTCTAATCATTTACTGTACTTGTGGTTGGAGACCTCCAGAGTAAGAGGTGACTAGCCTTTTATTTATTTATTAATCATACTGTACAACGTTAACAATTAACCACTTCCTATTTGCAAGCTAATTTAGAAACCACCTTCTCATCTGAAATACTAGATAACAAACGTAAAATGTAATGTAGCCAAGTTATTAATATTTAAGATGAAAAAAGCATACTGAGTTTCTGTATGCAGGACAGCATCACTGAAACAGACTTAAGCTCACAGTAACATGAGATACTAGTTTTTAGTGGCCTTTTCTCAGCCATTTCAGAACTGGATTGAAGGCTACTCAAAAAGGATAAGGATATTCACATTTCTCTTTAAAGCATATAGACATTTACATATATTTATCTTTTCCCCCTCCCAGTTTCAGGAGCAGAACCAGCCAACCACAAACGCAACCAGCAGTCACTGATGTGGCAAGAATGTCGGAATGGAGCACTGTGCTGGGAACTCTCCATATGCTCAGACAGACACCTCCTCAGTCATCTTCAAGAAGACTTACATTAACCAGTCAATAAGAGAATTACCAGCTGTTTAAAGACCTGTATTTAAAAGAACACATTCTTTTCTTTAATCTCACCTCACTTCTGACTGATCCAACTGGCTTTACTACACGTTTTTGGAAAGGCAAGACTTAAATTTCCATAGGAAAAAAGGGACCACTGAGTATGAACTACGCACATGAATTCTGCAAGAGCAGGTCATGACCTGGTATATTAAACCATCTGATTCAGTTCAGCCTGAAAGTTTGTAGGCTGAGTTGTGAGCTGTGTTGGCTGAGAAGCCTCCGCAGAGTCCATCACTATTTCTGTAATGCAGATGACGAACCTCTGCAGAGGAAGTAGGCAATTAGCTGGGAAAGCAGCCTCTTAAGCTGAGCTGCCAGAGCAGCTGGAGGCCTCAAGCTTGTTTCAGTACTGAGAAAGCGACATGAACTACTCCTGGAAGAGGAAGGTATACAGCAAAATGGAGACATATAGCTAACAGATAATCCACCAACTTCTACCTACTTGGGGATGTATTACTTGGGAATGTAAAGTAAGAAGATAATAGAACAGAAGAGGAAAAGTTAGTTACGTTCAGTTCTCCACTTGGTTTTGTACCTGTAACCTGTCAGAGACAATGACAAACTGCCCCTCTCCCATGAAAACAAGAAACCTGAAAACCCATTCAACTTTTGGCCAGAAGAAGCTTGCACTTCAGACCAGGTGACAGCGCCTCTCAGAAGCAGCGAGAAACATCACTAAATACCACAAAATGCCCTTCTGCAGCAATAGAAGTTTAAAGTACAAGCTGTTAAACAATACAAAAAGCATTTAAATAAGAAACAAATCTTGGTCAAAGCCAGATAACTGATGAACAAATTCACATCATCTACACATCAGCCAAACTAAGAGCTAAGATGTACCAGTATTTCTCAACAGTGCTTCTGGAGACCCCAGCAGGATTTACAACTGTAGCTTACAGTCTCTTGACAGCTAATAACTCTCACAAACAATCCTATCTGCATGGTGAGGCCCCTACCTATACACAGCCTTGAGCAGGCATCTTAACTTCAGAACTCAGCCTTGATACCTTCCACAATTCTTTTAGTATCATGGAACCATGAAAGCAAGTTCATGCCACAGTTTCCAAAGCCCAAGAAGACAACAGGAGACTGCCTAAAGCCCACACTTCACATCACATTGGTGAGTATGGACAGCAAGACTGGGATTTCCAACATGGGGAGATAATTGCACAAGATGAATATGCTTTCATACTTAATTATGCTACAAAGCAGTTTATCTTACCACAGCATAAGGCATCTTCTGATTTCAGCCTGAAAATATAAGAGAAAAACCTCTTTCTGGCTATTAAAGGTACACGCCAGATCACAGACAAGATACAGTGGCTTCCAAGATGCACATGTTTCCACAGACACCACTCAAGAAGAGGTGCTAAAGGACAAATACAGCATTTCAGGTAGCACTGAAGTGTATTTCGAAGCCATGACAGCTCAAGAACCTATGGCTAATACTAGCATTGCCACTAAAATTGCCCCATCCTCTCCCTGTCCAGGATCACTGACTCCCACTTCAGCAGAGACCTCACCTTTGCTTGCAGAAGTATTCATGTAAGTTGAGTAGTGGATTAGAACCTATCATTAAAGAGAGACATGGAAAAAGAACACAGGAGAGCTTTTTTTCCGTAGCATGCCAGCCCAAACATTCATGTAGCTACAGCTGCAAAATGCTACCACCTTTATTTTCATCTCTTTTTGCTCTCCTGCCACCCCACCACTTCAACCATCTTAAAGGACACACACCTGAACATGCACATGGTTGCACATATTCAGCTTTCTCATATTTTTACACAGGGAAGCTATCTACTTTAATAATAATAAACCTTCTTATATTTTCATAACATTTACATTGTTCACATCTTTACATCTTTCTATGTAGGTGATTGACTACTGCATGCTACTGCTACCTATTCTTCAAAGCTGAAAAGAGAACTTTTTATATCACTGTGCTTATTGAAAAGCTGTTTATGTCTGGTATAGATGCACTGAATTACATGATACCTATAAACGAGTACTTTGCTGTAAAACATGATTTGTAAGTTATGTCACAGGTGATTGAGAAGATGCCGAGAGGCACATAAAGATGACTGACTGGATCTAGCAACACTTTATAGATTAGTGATGACTAATCTATCTTTCCCCTGTCTTCTCATGTATAAAACCTCTGACCCTAGAGAATAGGAGAATCCAGTTAACAGACCAAGTAACTGGAAATGTTTTGATAATTAGGCGGAATTTCCCCCTAATTAGTATTACAAAAGCATGCTCTCTCATGCATGCTTGTGATTTTGCTTAATTCAAGCAGTCCAGACAACCCCAACTCCAGCTTCCAAGAAAAACCTTCCACTGAGCCTCAGCTTTTTCAGGCATAGGCAGACTAATTGCCTAGCAAGAATCAAAAGCCACAATCAGCTGCATAAACCAGGTAGATACTGAGCCCACCATCACAGGAACAACACAAATCTCTAGCCAAAGCACCCTCTGATCCCCCATTTCCACTGTAATTCCTAGCAATAAGGTCCTAGCAATAATGTAAAGTGGTTATTTTTACATATTTATACACACACACACTTCAATTTAGTCTAAAAATGCCTAGTTCAATTTACTGGGCTCCCTGCTTGACATTTTTCTGCTTAACGGTATTCTGTTAAGAATCTCTAGGGCTGGAACACACTTCTGGCTGTGCAATTTAGAGACCCCACACAAAGTCTCCACATGCCACTAAGCCACGCTATTCTCCTGGTTGTCAATGACAACACCAAACAGAAGCTTCAACACTTCTGTATACACCTTGAGACAAAATCCACTGCAGGCTTCTATTGTTTTCTTTTTTGTACAGACGTGAGTTTCTATTGCCTCCCACACGAGATACATAGAGCTATATATAGATATGCGTATGTGACTATAGTGATGACCATATCACCATTCAAAGCAGAGTTCTTCTGTCACCCTGATACCTGGGGAGCAGATCAAACAATAATGCCCAGATAAGCAGCTTTTCATCATCTTAAAAGCACTGACAAAATTTGCTTACAGCTTCTCTGACATACAACTTGTCTATCATTGTAAAAAGCTGTGAACTAGCACTCATTACTCAAAAGTTCACTCCTGTGCCAAACAGCTGCTATTCTCACAAGTTTTATCACACCCTGTAAAATTCTAAAATTCCAAGCTAGTACATTTTATATGTAGCTGAATTAATCTACTTAATCATTCTGCTTTTTTATTTGTGCTGGTCTTCACCTCACACGCTTTAAAGACTCATCTGATCACTCAGCAGGCATTGCAGCGGCTTTTCACTTTCTTCATGGATGTCTGCAGCTTCTCCCGTTTTTCCAAGCTACACGGCAGCACAGCTGCTTACACCTACGTACATTTTGTGAATAGTCCCTATGAAACCAGGTTTCTAATGAATTCCTGTGGCAAGCTGGGGGAAAGACATTACTAAATACTCACAAACGAGAAAGTGAAGGAAGAAGAGGTCATTTTTCAGTGCAGTGGGGAAAAAAATCATTCTACCAGGTTTCTCTTTCAGGAAGTTGCCCAAGAATGCAATTAAAACCACAAAAGCCAAACCATATTTTAGAATCATATGAGGGCATGAGAAAGGGTGAGAGAAATAAATCACACTGAGGCCTTTAATCCATGAAGAGATATTATTCCTCAGTTTTAAGGGACACCTGACATTTTAACACTTATTCATTAGCACAATAGTATCACCAAAGGTTTGATTTTCTGTGAAGATCCTCCTACACCGCACAGTATTGAGCCAATATATCGAACACCCTTTTAACCGAGAGACAAAAGATTCTCTCCTGAGTTGTACTCGGCATTTCCAAATCTTCCCAGAACGCAGTACACGAAGGATGCTCCTAGATTACTCTAAAAGGAGCCAAGGTCAGAGTTTTAGCTAACCTGCTTCGGCACATAATGCGATGCCACCAGACCTATCCAAATCCTGTTTCAGTATCAGGATATCACGCCCTCCTTCCCAAACGGCAGTGGCTGTAAACGCTGTTCCCCCGTTACTCTATCACTCGACATGCAAAGAAAATTTCATTACTAACTGAATTTTGATTTTTATTACTTTCATTTAGTACAAGAACAGCAAGCTCCCTCTCACAGCAGACAGGAGACACGAACGAAGCGAGCAACTTGCAGTTTCCAAGCTCTCCCAGAGCAGCCGGTGCTCGGGCAGTACCGCCTCTCCCGCACCGCCCGGGACGCGGCGGCGATGCTGTGATCCCGCCCTGCCGGGGTATAGGGACACGGGGGCTACCGGCCTCGAAACCCGCTTCTTAGGGGAGGAAAACCCTCTGCTTTCAAAAAACCAACACGCAGGAAGAAGAACTCACCGCGCCAGCAGCCCCGCTCCCGCCACAGCGCCCACGCACCGGGCACTGGGAAACTTGCGGGAGAAGATAACAGGCAGCGCACCCGATGAGCCGCCGGAGCGACCACCGCAGACCCGGGGCGTCAGCAGCGAAACTTTGGATGCCCCGGTCCCGTCCCCTCCCCTCCGGCCCGCCAGCGTCCTCCCGCTCCGTGCCCGGCACGGCGGTCCCGCTCACCTCGCCCGCCGCTCTGCGCCCGCTCCCGCCCCGCCGCCGCTGCCCCTCCGCCCGCACAGCTCGGCCCGAGCGCGGCGCCGCCGCCCGCCCTTTATGGACCCCGCGGCCGCCCCGCCCCGCGCCGCGGGCCCGCCCCGGGCACGGATGCACGGCCCGAGCCCGCCCCGTGCTCCCTGTGCCGCCCCTGGGAGCCCCGGGGTGTCCCCGCCGAGTCCCCGCCCAGGCATGTGCCCCTGCCCCGGGCACCGTCCCCAGCCCGGCCGGCTCGGCAGGAGACGCGCCAGCCGCGGCGGGGAGAAGGGGGAGCCGAGGCAGCAGTGCTGGTGCGTAGCTCGCTCTGACAGGCGAGCCAGAGGGTGGCGAGGGGACAGAGACCACCGAGGGCAAATGCAGCAGCGTCCCCCGCACCATGAGGCCCCTTCCTGGGCAGTGGCGTGGTGGCAGATTGGAGGATTTCGGTCAAAGGGACACCTTCTCTCATCACCCACCACTACACCCACGTCCTCCAGCAGCGAGGACGAGGAAATGCCTCAGCCAAGGACCTCGGTCCCTCGTGTGGCACTGGGGTTTTTATCTTCAAGAACAGCGTAAGGGATCTGAGGCAAGCTGCTGCTCCAGCATAACGGCACAAGCATGGGCACAGCAGAGTGGCAGCACAGAAGTGTAATCCCGGGAAAACACGTGTGAACCTTAACACCGACTGACAGCCCTGAATTCCTCGGCTGACAAAGCTTAAGAAGCAATTTCCACTCATTGTACTGAAACCGTCCTCCTGCTAACTTCTGAGAAACGGACAGTGTGTTGGTCCAGCCATAGACAACACTGCCTTGTTAAGTCATTATTTCTGCTCCTGTTTTCCAAAAAATTTTTCATGCATGGCACAGTCCCGCTTTGGAGAAACAGGATGAGTATGCAATAAACCACATTTCTTCCATCAGGAGTTTGGACTCTTCTGGATAAAAAATCAAAACAACCCATCTCCTGGCATGAGCTGGAGCAGCAGCAGTGGCAGCTGCTCTTGGTCTTTACGGTGGAGAGCCTGGTGTTCATCAAGGTGGGCTCTCTCAGGGGAGGGCCCCTGTGCCTGAGCAAAATCAGAATGCCGGAAAGAGGGGTGAGGGAGGTGGCACAGCATGGCCGTACCTGGAGGCAAGGAGCTCAGCCTCATCCAGGGCAGGGGGAATTTGGCTGAGACAAGGTGCTGGCACCAGCAGGCTGGGATGTTCAGGAATGGCTTCATTGTGGGCAGCACCAGCTGCTGGACATTTCTTAGGCTATTTACTAAATAGCTCAGGTTTCTTATTTTAATTAAAGTTTGGCTTCTTTTCCTAAAATGTTTCATATCATCTTTCCTACACAGATCTATTTCTGAGTTGAGAATAGGGATTAATTAAAAACAACAACAACCAAAAAACTCACCTGCCTTTTGCATGACGTTTCATGTTAGCAGAGACAACCTTTGAGCATCAATTTTCTCTCAGGGATGAAGACAGAAAGCTGTGTAGACCATGTCAGATCTCCTGCCCAACTGCTTAGTATCATGAAAACTACATGGAAAAATATAATTGAGAGGGTTTAGGATCATTTTGGTACCATCTGGTTTGTGGAAAGGCATCAGAAGAGCCAGACTAGCTAGCTGAACTCAGATCTTGGGAAGGTCTGAAAGGCTGAAGACCAACAGCCAAGTCCCCAGATAGCCTCAGCTTGGATCTGAACCCACCCTTTGCACATGCAAACTTTGTAGTCCGTCTTCAGTAGAAATGGGACAGGGATAAAGAAGTTGCATTACAGACCATTTCCATGAAATAGGCTCAGTTTTGATTACACCCAGTTTGGACAGCACAATTCCAATCCAGTGAAACTGGAGCTGAAGAGTAGCAGCCAGAAGTGCTGTTTCTCCTTTTAGTTGCTGCCATGTAGCGCAGAGCTCATTCAGTTTCTAGCTGTCGGCAACTACCTCCCACCCAGGCAAGAAATCACTTTCTCCTCTTTTTAGCAAGTCGTTTGATTGATCAAATTTGTGCCCATTAAGCAGTTAACTAGTCACACTTTTTGGAAAGAGGCACCACACCTATTAACTACTTAGCATCAACAAAGAGCTAATTTGTAAATTTTTTGGAAATTCAAGTATGAGGCAAAAATAGTTGAAGCCAAGAGGAGTTTGGGGTGAAGCTGCATGAGATTGGCCCACCCAACCAAACTGCTGCCAAAAGGGGAGCACTACCATGCCCTCCTTTTTCCCCTATCCCTCTGAGGGTCTCAAAGCCTTACCAGCTCTACTGCTTGCCCAGTCCTTGTGTGACCCATCTCATCTTGGCAGGGAAAAAAATAACACTGAGCTTTTATTTCTGAATTTATTCTCTGATTCCTTTAGGTGGGATACACTTGGTTGCTATTGAAATTAATTTCATAGATAAGTACCTATGCACAGAGATGAAAGATGAGTACATGAAAGCAAAATTCACTGACAAGTTGCATCTGCTGTGAGGCTACACTTAAAAGCACAGAGGTTCTTCAGATGGTATCTCTCCTTAGAAAGGGCACATTTCAAACCATACACCACGTTGCTAATGAGGATACAGGAAATCTCATCCATTTTTTCCACTTGAAGCAAAACATCTTTTCCCACAAAGGGAAATGTTGATGTTTCCCTGTATGATTTAAGCTTAAAGAGGAAGCTGACAGGCCGAAAGTCGCGGTGAAATACAAAAACTGGCTCCAACACAAACAAGCCTAAGCTTGACAAAATAGGCCATAGTTTTAACAAGCAGCTTAAGAGAAGACCAAGGCGGAGGCCCTTAATGAAATCTAATGCCTTTTGAGGCCAAAAATTTTAGAGCAGCATTTCTCAAGCAGTTCAGATTGGAAATCCTATATAAAAGGGAAAAAAAAAAAAAGAAACTTGCGAGTTCCCATAGGTGTTTTGTAAAGCTGAAGTAAAAAAGTTATGTTAAAAGTGATAAACCTGTAGAATTTATTATTTCATGTATGGTTTTGACAGGTTGCCAAGAGAATGGTGCTGCTCTATGGACAGTGGAAGAAATGACATTTTCTTTGCTTTAGATTGTTATAAAATTTTCAGTTCTTTACAAGCCCCCAGATGGTTTTTATAACCCCTTCAGGGGTTGCAACATATTGACTGAGAAATACCGATTTATATAGCAAACTCCACTCTCTCATTGCTGGCAAAAATTACTGCTTTGTATATGTGTATACACACAGTGGCTGAATATAAATAAAAGCCCCAAAATAATGAGATCTGAGGCAAAATCCGCCACCTGGTAGTACATTAACTTGGATCAAATTTCCCTAAATTTACACTGGTGTAAAAGGAGGAATATTTGGCCCTAAATCTTTTAGGTGAACTCTGAATTGAGGATTAAAAAGTTTGTACTCTGTTTCACCCTGCAAATATAGCAGATTGTCGTCTGCTTTCATTGGTGGCAGGAATAGGGAAACATTTCCAATCAACAGTTCTCCTGTTTTTCCTTGGCTTTCGTTGTGTTCAGATGAAGTGTTTTAACTGGAAATTATTGGTGACTTGGGACACTGTTAGCTCACAACAGAAACATCACAGCGAGTGACCTTAGCACCTCAGGAGGAAAACTTTGAAATGCTTTGCTTGTAATGAATAAAGTAAACAGTGTGTTTACTGAAGTGAACGGTGTGTTCAGTTTGGGGGTTTTTAAGACCACTATAATAATCTGTATTTTGTACATTCACGAGGGTACAAGGCAATTCTTACTGAATGGTGACTTTCCAAAGTATGTTTAAATCTGGGAGTGGGCCATGAAGAGCTCATATCCTTGGGTGACTAAACCTGTACATTTTCTCTTGCCCACAGGTCCTGTGCAATCAGGCTGGTGGCTTGGCTCTGGTCACTGCTGGGACTGCCTGGGTACAAAATGCCCTGGGATCTGGTGCTGTGCTCCAGCACACAGCTAGGGAGAAGGTGGAGCTCCTTTCTTCCTGTACTGCAGGGTTAGGTGGTCACTTAGAATGTGGTGTGTTTGATTTTAACTCCCTGGAAGGCAGGAGGAGAGTTGCTGGTGTTCCCAGGAGGGGTCTCTTATCTACCCTATCTGAAGCTTTTCTGGAGCAAGAGAGAGCTCTTCGTTTTGGTGCCTCCCTTCTTTGCATTAAAGAATTAAAAATGCATTTGATCAGGCAGAAGGAAAGGAAGAGCATGGCACCACAACTTCATATTTAAGTCATCCTTTGGGAGAGTGGAGACTGCAGATCTGCTCCCTGCTTGCCAGGCAGAATACTTTCATATTTTACATTAATCAGCCAGTGTATAAAATACATGAATAACCCTTAGGCTGGACAGAAACTTTAACTGATATCCTTGTACTCAGCATTTCCTCTGCTCCTTTGCATTGCAATACCTCACCAGCTTCTTGGAGCTGAGCCTTAACCTGTGCCCTGTAGCTCTGCACAGGGAAAAGCAGAACTGCTGCACTAAACTTTCTGGCAGTTTTCATTATGCAGATTTTAAAACCTTTAGATCACAAACTTTCTCTGTCAAGGCACGCACGCAGCTCCCAGCTCCTTCATCCCCCATCTCATCTGAAGCTGTCTCATGCTGATTTTAAGGAAGCAGCGGTGAGCTGCTTCCAGATTACCTTGGATTTGTGTGGATTTGGGGCTAAGCCCCATCAGCGAAGCTGCTGCTTAAACTTTTGCACACTGTGTTTAAGTTTGTAGGACCCAAGTGACCAGAGCTGGCGAAGTTGTATTGTTGGTTCAACTATTTCTGCACACTTGGACAGCTGTTAAAAGAGCAGGCAGCAGAACAGCTCCAGACCTGAAAGAAGGCAGCAAAGCAGACTTGGCAGAGGTAAAAAAGCACAGGCAAGTCAGCTGGCTCGGGGGAGGCAAGTCAGAGGAGTGAGCTTAAAGTGCAAACAAAGCAAATGGCAGCCTTGAGGCTGGCCCAGGTCCTGGTGGGGCAGAGCTGAGCCACCAGCCAAGGCATGGCCTGGTTCCCAAGGCCAAGAGAGGCGTATGTTGGCAATGAGGTCAGCAAGGGAGATGATGTGAATGAATGCCACAATTTTTTGGCCGAAATTTGCCTGTTACTTCAGGCTAGAAATGCTGCCATTTGCCATTGTAAATACTCTATTCAAAAACATGGGCTCTATGGCACTCAGATGAAGGACAAAGATCTCATCTGCAATTCCTCAGCACTAGGAAAAGCCGGTGCTGCTGCCGTCAAGCCTAAATTAACTTCCCTTGGTGTGGGCAGGATGTAGCGCTTAAACTCCATTGACATGCATTTCCTAGGGACAAATGGCAATTCCCTCTGTGGCCCATCAGTTACTATCTGAATAAAAGCAGAAGGAGATGATTAGAGTGGGGAACTGCTTTGCTCTTGCTATATTTAGTGCCCTGTCAGTTCAGCCTATAACATTTTGCTATTCAGTTGTAAATAATACTCTAAGGAGGGGAATAAAATGGGGAATAAAATGAAAATCAAACTTGGAGAAGCTGGTATAAAAAGAAAAAAATCCATAGGTCCAGAACACAGAGGAATAAGCCTTCTACTTGTGTTTCAAAGCAGATGGTGGTGATAGTGGAGTGCATCCTACCACCCGCCCAATGGTTTGGAGTGATGCAGGGCTGCAATCTTTGGGGTCTGCCAGCTCAAAGCTGCATAAATTAGTCTTTCTGGCTGTCTCCTTCTGCCTGGCACCTGCCAATATGGTCTGATGTGAAGACTTCCAGCATTATACCTAAAGGAATTCTCACATTTATATTTGAAAGAGTTCTGAGAGGCCTCACATGTTTCTTTTACATGTATGTATTTAAATATATTCAAAATTTTTCCTCTTACGAATCATCATGAATCATCGTCAGGACTTATTAGCTTAAACTCTACACAGCACACACTTGTAAGGAAAAATACAAAATATATATGCCTTGAATATTCCAGTGGTAGCTGGACATCTTACAGCAGTAAATAAATTTTCTAGTGACAGCCTTGTGAGGTAAAGTGGAATATTCCTGTTTTACAAAATAGTAGTGGAGGTAAAGTGATCCATAGCTCCATAGCTGTTCAGGAAATCTGTGGAAATGACCCCAGATCTCTAGTATTTCAACATCTTTGCTAACCCACAGGACCAGCTTCTTCTAAAACCAGATGGAAAAGCAATCCATTAAGGAAGAAAACAAAGAAAAGGGTTTGGTTTGGTTTGTTGCCAATGAAGAGTAAAAGAGGAAAGCCATTAACAAAGCATTTTCCTGTGTGATTCAAATTAGGGCAACCCATAATGGCTGAAGACAATTGTGCTTTTATTCTTTTTCAGTGATATTTTCAAAATTGGGAAAGTTTCTGCTGTTCTTTTGCCATTCAACATAAGTAAGTTGTGTTTGGTTCCACCACCAGAATGATTCACTGCATTGAAGAAATTCAGAACTTCCCCAGTAGAGGAAGTACATTACTAAATTTTAAATCTTGACCACATCAGTACAGATTTTCCTATGCTGGGAAATGATTTCTCTACAGTCTGGAGGAGGTGCTCTTTAAAAAATGAAAAATGAATTTTGTATTGTAAACCCCATTTAAGTTCACTGGGTTGTTGTTTTGGTTTTTTTTTTTCATCAGTAATGAATGAGTAAAAACAAGCATCCTTTTGGATATGAACTAAAAAGAGGCATAAAGCATTAGTTGGGCTTTTAGCCATAACCTACTTGGAGATCCACTGTCTCAGTGAGTTTTTGGTCATGCTCTTCAAAAAGTACACAATACACAGTTTATATAAGATAACTTATGATAACAGCTCGAGGCATTTTGGTTACAAGCCGTAGGTTTCTTTATTACTCACTCATTCTTCTGGAAACCTGGCCTTGGCTCTGCATTCTGGCTGAGACAGGTTTTTTTAGATTTTAGTTTCTTCAGTTCTTTCAAACTGAAAAAGGATAAAAGAGCTTATAAGGAGTATATATAAAAAATTCAATCTTGAAGTTTCTATTCACTGTTTTATGGCTTCTTTCATCTGAAAACTCACAAAATTCAATTTTTAAAATAAATATTTATGAAACAAGCATTTGCTAAGTGTGGTTTCCTGCCAGCTCTAGTGAATGCTTTCTGATAACCATTTTTCCAAGACCACCTGGGTGTTTTCATATAGCTCATAATACAGTGCAGTGCACTGTCTTCTCTGGGAGAGGTCAGCTCACACTCTGAAGCAGCATCACATGAAGGCACCTTGCATTTGGTTGAACAGGGTTTGGATCTGTTCTGTTCCATACGCTGAACTGTGGGACATGTTGGAATAATCCCTTTGCAGGAGTAAACCAAAGAGCCTAGAAGGGACATTTGTTGTGATTAATAATGGGAAGTTGTAGAGGTGGGACAGTTAGGAATATTTCCTGAATTTTATTGACAGGGAAACAATAAAAAACTAATATTCTTCCCAGACATTTACAGATTAAGAAATTAAGTTTTTGGTTTGTGCTGCACTCACTCGACTTCTGAGGCTAACAAGTACATTGTATTCTCTGAGGATAAGGACTGAAGAGAAATTCAATATTCAGCCCAAGAATATTAAATCAATTTTGATTACTATTCTCTTTCAGAGGCCTGTAGAGAGGAACAAGGTGCAGGGCTTTGATTTCAACCTCCTTGGATGAAACAGGCTGCTGCTCAGCCTGTTTGAGAGAGCGTGTTATTGGCCTGTTCAGCTGGTAGTAAACACCTAAAGTGCAAAGTTAAGAGTCCAGAAGAGAAATGCTATGGCTTTGATTCTCCAGAGGTTCAAACCACTGTCTGAAACAATTAGCAGCTGCAGCCTGTAATCACTTGCCACTCAGGCAGGAAGGAAGTCCAGCAACAGGGAGCCAAGGGACAATGCAAACGTACCTTGCTCCTGCCCCAGTGAACCTGGCTGCTCCTCTCTGCGCCAGGGCAGCACCACAGCTCACCCCAAAACACGGGACTTCCAGCTTTCCATCAGAACTATCTTCCCCCATTACAGGGCAGTCAGCCCTGACACCTTAGCTAAACCTCAGCATCTCTCATTAGCCTGCCCTTTCCCAAAACAAAAGCAGCTCCTGAGTTCACAAGCTGGAGTAACACAGGAAATCATGCTTTGCTCGTTTTGCCAAAATAATGTGTAAGATGGCAGATTGGGCAGTCTTTGGCTAACACTAAAGGGTTTTTGTCTTTCAACTAATTAATATACTTCAGGTCTTTGAAAAGCCTGTTATTTCTTAGCAAAATATTTCATAGTTTTCTTCTGGTCTGTTTTCCTGCCTGCACTGAAACTCTGGTCATGCTAATTATCTTCATCTTCTGTGACTTCTGTCATGCTTTTCTTAACCTCTCTAGGTCTCTAAGGCTTGGCAATTAAGCACACATCTCTGGTAAAGGGAAGGTTTCATGTATATTTTTATTTATATATATATTTCTTTGTTATACATATAAAACATCTATCATCATACTGAAAAACATTCTATTTTCCCGAACTTATTTCTCCACTCACCACTTGCATTTGGTGTGTTTGATGCCTCAGTGTCTTGGGTTTGCCCACCACCTTCTGCACTCCAGCACCAGCTTCTTCCAGGACTGATGTCCTCTCTGGGAGGAGAGACTCTTGCCTATCGTTTACTCCAGACATCCCCTTGAGTCAGTTTGTGCTGCAACAATAATAAAGACAGGATTAACTGATTCAAAGCTTTAAGAATTACTTTGAGAGATGATGGGAAAGGTCCCTTCCCCTATCCCTTTCTCAGAGCTGGAGCTCAGGCTAACAGCTTATTAAGCCAGAATTTCTGAAGTTTGTGAAGTTTCAGTTTCTGAAGGCAGAAATAGACTGAATGATTCATAGTTTAAACTTATTCTTTCAGAAAAGGGTGGGGTTTGTTTTTAATAATGCCACACTAGCTTGTGAATTAATGTTTCAGTTTTCTGAGGTACAAGAGCAGTCTGCTTTGGAGGACTGTCTGACAGGATGTAACAAGAAAAAAGATGAGGACAAATCTAGTTCTTTAGATTTAGTTGCTACTGTGTATTAGGACTAAAATATCAACTACCCACTATCACTCTATAGGAAAGAGTTGATATATTTTCAACATATGGTGAATATATAAAAAAACATATATGACATTAATTTTGATTTTTTTTTTTTGTAATTTAAAAGGCAAAGAAAACCCGCACTAAGGAGAAAACAGTAAGTTTCAGGAAAAAGTTTTTTACAACTACCAATAACAGAACAAACACCTTTAATCACAGAAGACACTGTCTTAGTACAAACAGCTAGATAGACTTTTGAGCAGAAACAACTTTGTCCTTAATCATGTAAAGGTGTCCAAGGAAGCTCTAGAAGTCTCCAAACAGCTGCCAAGAAACAAAACCACATTTGCCCTTCCTCAATTCACTCTTACACAACTGCAGCCGGTGGCCTAAGTGGGGTTTTTTTGGCTGAAACCTTAGGCTGGGCATCAGTGACGGTGAGATCAAAGGAAGACGTTGCCTCTGGTGAGTGTGGTGCCCTTCCCCACTCAGTGCCTCTGTCCTTGAGCTTCCAGGGCCCTTTTGCACCTTGCAGTTCCTAGTAAGCAAAAACATAAATTTGTAGATTAGGAAGAAGGTGAAAGCTATGGTCAAAACCCTTCCTGGGACAAGTGGTTTAGATACCACTGTAGCCAAACTTAACTAAGCTCTAACCAAAGCTTAAATATGCTACATCTGCTCAGTCAGTGCTCGCCAGGAATGATACCACAAGGACAAAATGGAGAAAGAGTGGGACAGACAGGATGGTGAACCATTTCCCAGGCATCAGCAGTGCCATTCCTATGGCATGTGGGTGTTATGAACAGATGCAGCCCATGTTCTTGCTCTGTGGTTAGCCTGCACCACAACTTCCCACCATCTCATTTATTTCCGTCCCTGTTGGTGTCAGTGCCAGGTCAAACCCTGGCCAGATGGCCAAGGCCAGCCCTTGCCTCTCCCAGGCCCCTTCCCTGCTGTACCAACACAAGCTCCAACTCCTGAGGCTTTAGCAGATAGATCCATCCATGAATCCAAGCACCACTAGGAATTCCTGTCCCAGGCTGGGCACCTTTCACCATGCCAGAAGCCGGGAGACTGGACACTTGCACCAGCCAAAGGCTCCCCCTAGAAGAAATTTAGCACAATGAAGTCATCCTGTGGGGCTGAACAGCTCTGGTGAAGCACATTTGCCTCCCAAGTCTGAACCTCTGGCTGGTGCCCAAGCACCAGGATTGCTCCTTCCTGAACAGAGGATGTTGCCAACACTGATCCATCTTGCTGTGGTTCTGCAGACAGTGACTTCCATTTCCACAGCTATCATAAGAGTGCTTGGGATATGTTTCAGTCTCCAAGCTGTGTACACTGTCTGCATTCTGAAACCACATGAAAACTGGTGGGCTCATGGACTAGCCTAAGAAAACCTCAGCTCTGCACCAGTCGCCTTCTCAGGGTCTTTCCTGGGTCAGCACCTTTTCACCACAAACACACATAGTCCAGCAGACAAGAGATCAAAGCTACTCCTTAGCCAAGACAGGACACCATGAACCAGAGGTTGTCTCATGTCACCTCCTTCTAAATGAAAAGCAAACATGACCTTTTTTTTTTTTTTGTGCTGAATAGACAGCTCTGCCTTCCCCACTGTGTTTCAGTGTCATAAGAGGGGACATAAATCAAGGTCCCCACCACTGCATGGACTTTCCCTGGCCACACAGGAATCCATTCTCTTTTTTTTTCTTTAACGGGGCTGAGGTGATCTATATTTTATTTGCAGCTTTGGTGGGTTTTTTTGTTCTAATCCTGGCTTGCCTCCATCCACTTTTGTCAGCTAGGATTTTGCTGCTTTGTTTTCCAGTCACACTGTTTGAGTCCAGTGGATAAGCTGTTAAGTCAGAAAGCTCACACACAGGCAGCAGCATCCCCAGCTCAGGCTTACTCTTGCCCCATCAGGCTTGACAACACTTCAGAAAAGATTGATGTAGTAGCCCCAGTGCCTTCCCTTGAGATGACAGCACTCAGGAAAGCTGTCAGTGCTCAAGGAGAAAGGATCACCACAGAAATGATGGCTCATTTCAGCTTATCTCCAGAGTCAGTTACTCAAATGTAATAAATACGTGGATTAGGGGTTTTAACTTCATGAGTTCCTGGATAGCTGGCACCAAGAGCTGTATTGTAGTAGAGTATGGATGGACCTCACTCTAGTCACAATGCCATGAAGCAGCAAATATCTATAGTTCATTTGGTGCACTCTGTGGTTTAGAGGTCATGGAGGACCATGTAAAACATCTGCCCGGGTTCAAATAAATGCAGATAAGTCCCCTCATAGAGGATTCTTCTAACTGTGCCTGGAGGGGGAAGGGACATAAGGTGTGTGAAGCAACAGGAGGTGTATACCTTATGTTGCACTGGCCTTATGTTTCTGGTTCTTGTGCCCTGTGGTATCAGAGGAAGCTATTTTTGGCAATTTGCCTGTTATCAGGAAGGTCCAGGATGGTACTCCAGATGGCAATGAGCTGCATAAAGCAAATTCAGCTTTCCTTAGGAATTTCCCATGTGGTTCATACAGTAGTCCAAAGGTAGCAGTCTCACCTGGTGCTTTGTGCCTGCCCCCTTGATTGGTATTTGTTCAGGCTGAACAATCATTTGTGTTAAATAAATGGCACTGGTTTTAGTACCTCGTAAGAGAAAGGCCAGGTATTAGGCCTAAAGTAGCTTTGAGACAGCTCAGAGCACTAGCGTCTCACATCCATCCATTTCTTCCAAGAGCACTTCAGGTTCCCTGTGCTTCAAGAGCAACCATTTCTCACTGTCACTTCTGGCCAGCCCAGTCCTCAGAGGTGCTCTGGACTTCGTTTTCTTAGGGTGGTTATTTCTCTCACGGAAGAGTTCCTGGTAGCTTGCCATAGTTTCTCTCAGTAAGTCTTCACATATCCAATTTTTATAAGCTTTTTTTTCATGTCAAGCGTTGAGCAATCTAGTATTACATCATTTGTACTGAGTGTTCACTGTCATCAAGGGCAGAGAACTGCCTACTGGATATTAGTTCCATTCAGAGGTGAAACAAAGACATTTTTACTAAGCCTGAGTGTTTCAGTCAGACTACTCCTGACCCCAGCCTTTCACACGTGTGTAGAACCAGAGTTGGGCAGCCACCAAATAGAGCTCCCTCACCTTTCAGGAGTGGTCTGTTTACATCAGCAGAGCAACACAGGACAACTGAATTCCAGTTCAGCAGAATTTAGAGTCCAGTTTGCATAGAAATAAATAACTGCCCAAGGATCAAAGGCAGAGAATCAGAGCCTAGCATCCATACACTATATTCAAAATGAACGGAACCTTGCAGGTCTCTTTTCGTAATCATTAGGATTGGCTCATTCCAAAATGCTATTATTAAACAGATTCAAGGTGAATTACATCTGTGGTAATAACCCTAATGCTTTCAAGACTCGATTTTCAGGTTAGCTGTTTGCATATGTGCCTGCACAAACTGCACACTCCACATGTCTTGGCAGTAGCACAGCAACTGTGTGCACAAAAGGGGCATCTGTGCATGCACATGGCGAGATACACACCAGGCTGGACTTGGACTGCACACCCAGGTTGGACACATAGACCCCTCAGAGCAGTTGGCTCCTACTTTTATTGAGTTACTGTCAAAACAGTGCAGATAACAGAGCAGCAGAAGTTAAAAGCCAATTCCAAGTAACACAGACTAAACTGAGCTCACGTATCACTCAGTGCCAGCGGCTCCCTTGTTTTGCATCCATCTTTCCTAAAAAAGCTGCATTCAGCAATTCACACCTCACATCTCAGGTGCAATCACACCTCAGGCTAAAACATTTCTTTTTTTTTGTACAATCCTCTTGGCAAGTATCCTTTATATTTCATTACCAATTTCTGTTATTTGGACTAAGTTATTCCCTTTGTATGACTGGCTACCTCCCAGCTGCCTCTGAAACCAACAGAGATGAACTGGGGGAAACAAAAGCAGCAGATGCTCTTCCTTCAGTCCCCACCATACACACTGCCATGCAGCACTCAGCCCTCCATCCCCAGATCTCTGTCCTCTCTCCTTCCTCTGATTTCTGGATCTAGAGAGGGCGAGAACTGCCACTGCTAGCAAATAGTGGGATGGTGATAAAATGACATTTTCTTCTTAATTCTCTATAATAATTTGTGTCAGAATGTTTAAAAAAAATCTCAAACAAACAAAAAATATCCACAAACCCAACCACCCAAATTCCATTGTACTCAAAAAATTTCCTTGTCCTCAGGCTCTTCATGTTTTGCTTTTTGGTGCCCATTTAACATAGACTCCCTCAACACTGGCAATTATAATGAATTTTGCTGCATCTAACTGGAAGTCTTCAAGCAGTCATTCCAATATCAGGCAGTGTGAGATACATCATGACAGCACCATCTCTATTCACACTTCTCCAATATGCCCTTGATAAATAATCTCCTATATTTTCAACTCCTTTTCTGGATTGGCATTCAAACTTTCACTTGGTATTTCTGGAGTGTTAACAGCTGTCTCCCTATTCCTGGTGAATACTTAGCGAAGGTTCTTGAAAATAATCTCAAACACCTAGTGATCTGTTCCTAGGGCTGCCCAAGTTTTCCATAGATGCACCATGGAGACCATGAGGAGCACTGTTGTCACAGTCACCCCTTGTGACATTGCTATCTCGGTCTGCTAAATGCTGCTTGAGATTAGAGATACACTTATAAAAGACAATGCAGAGGTGGGGTGGGAGATAAGTTGCAACATAAAAAGAGCAGATGGAGAACTGAGGCACACTTGGCTTTCAACCAAATATGCAGTGCATGCTCCATATAAAAATATGAGAGAACAAGGAGGTGGCACATGAAAACCCTTAAATCTGTCAAAAGAGAAAAGAATAACAATTCTGGATTATTAACAATGACCCATTTCACAACTCAGAAGAAAAAAAATCCTGTGGCTAAAGATTTAGCTAGTTCTTTGGGGACTTGGGTTCAGTCCCTGACCTGCCAACAAACTCTCAGTGCAACCTTTAGAAAATCACTTCATTTGTTTTCATCTACCTCCCTGTCTGTAAAATAGGAATAGTGGCATTTCTTTACTGGGGTGTCAGACAGCAAAAATTTGGAGCATGGAGGTGTTCAGATGTCACAGAGTCTACTACTGCTTAAAAAAAGTTGAATATTCCTCATCTTTTGGCGTGGTTTTTGATGTGCATGCAATGGAGGGTAGCTAACAAAATGAAGCAATTAGTTCTGTGACATTTTTAGCTGCCTAACAAGTTTCTCTTCTGCTTGTCACACAAGTATTTCAGAATTGGAGCCTGTGTTACCAGCTCTCAATATTTTATGCTTTTTCAGCCTGCAATTCAACAGCTGTCTCAATATTGCAGTTGGAGCCAACATATTCCACATAGATTTTCCTCAATATGTTGCCATTTTTTTAAACCTTTGCCATGCCTTTTTGCTGTCCATGGCTTGATCGGGGCTACCTTTTCATTAGAAATCTGGCACTTGAGTCTTTCTCCTACCAATGTGTGAACTGAGTTTGTTTTAATGGCAGTGAGATTAATTTCTCTGAAAGCTCAGGTTTCTGTCCCAGCACTTTCCCCCCACTCTACCAAGCTGCACATCATGTGCTTCTTAGTCAGTTTTCCACAAAAATACCACAAAACTCATACAAAATACTGTTCTTTCCAGCCTTTCTGTGTCACTTTCTAGGTTTCACTTTTTAGATTCTAGAAGATATTATATTTTTCACTCCTGTTATTGCAGGGCTTTTTTGGTCCAGCCCCTGTTCCTTGGAGTTGGTCCAGAAAAATTTCCCTTATGACAGCTCTATATGCCATTTGTTGTTAATATTGTTCTCCCAAAAGTACTGTACTGCACTGAGGATAAACCTCCTTTTTACTCCTCCTGACACAGTAAAAATCCATCTGGTGGGGAACTATACTCTGAAATTCTGGCCCTTCTCTCCTGTCCCATGGCATGGTTAGAGCTGTACTAATCTCCCACTGAAGTTCTCTGTCCTGACTTCACCAGCGCTAATAACAAAAGATGTAAGAGCCTCGGTTGTTGCAATTAGGAATCATTACAAGTGCTTGTATTGATTTCAAAATTAAACTGACACTATCTTTGCCACCTGTACCTAGATCAATATTCTTTCAAGCTTTTCATTCCTGCTGTGTCTCACATCCCACAAGAAGGAGCCCCTTTCTTTGTTGGAAAGACTCTCTGCAGTAGATCCATCACTGTCCAGGACTGGAACACACCTGCAGATTATTATCTCTGAAAAGCTTTCAGTCATATACTTTGGACCACTTGAACCACAGATTATTTCTTTTAGTACGGTATTTAGGACAAAGGGAAATGTACCTTTGTATTTGATAGCACTTGAAAGTGCTATGGAAAAAAGTACATCTTGTGTGAGCCAAGAATACAGATCACTGCACATCCCCTACCCACAGGAAAACGTGTTAGTGGTGTCAGAGGGAGCAATTCCAGGTGAGCTACAGAAGGATAAATTATCTCCTGCTCTGCCAGGTGAGGGACTGCTCTCCTGAACAACCCCAATCAGTGTAATGCCTTGGAGAGTCTAAACTTGGTGATCCCTCCCCAGCTCAGTACAGCCCACCCTGAAGCCTTCCTGTGCTGCATACAGCCCCCAGTCAGCTTGGTGAGGGCACTGGCACAGTGATGTCCTGGCCAGAGCTCCTGGACACCTAACTGCAGGCAGCTTGAGCTGCCTTTGGGGGTGTCACCACTCTTCACCAGCCAGGTTTTAAAACAGTTGTCATTTGGCAGGCTGGATCCCATCTGGAGCCTGTCAGGCACTATGCAGACATGCCTGAGCGAGTTGTGGCCATGCTGAGAGCCAGCCAGAAGCCACGTGCCTGTGTGAGCATCACCTCAGCCCTCACAGGGCTCATTAGCTCAGCCTGGGGAGCTGGGGCAGCACGAGCAGCCACCAGTGAGCTGGGACCAAGGGCCATGGAAGCCACAGCTGCCTACAGAGGACTGTGGAGCACTGGCTGAGAATGCCAAGCAATGAAACCAAAGGCTGGGAAGAGCTTTGCAATACACACATCATTGTCCAGAAATCTGCCTGGGTGAAGACATCAGACACAGATACTAAGGTCACCCATGTCTCTCCTAATGCACAGAGACAGCACTGTTTACTCTTAGGCCACAGGACATGCTCTCACCTAACTATGTTTCCTGATTGTTGTCACTGTTATAAAATGTTCTTTTCCAGTCTGAGCTCCATCCTTTCCCCCCTCCACTTCATCTGGTTTTGTTCCACTTCTGTCTATTATTCTCCTTATTCATGCTGTAATAATAATATTGGTCTAACCTCCATACCCTCTGCTGATGGAAGTCACTTTTCAACCTTAGCCAAGGGTTAGCACCTGTATTTCTGTTTCGCAATAGCTAAACTGAGACAGGAGGAGGTGAAGCGATTTGCAGGAGGCCACTGGGCAGACCCTTAACAGCTGTGAGACAAGAAGCCGTGTCCACTGAGACCTTGATCATTGCCCTACCAACTCAGAAACTGTTCTTCCTTCCCAACAGCATGCAAACCATGCGCCTATCGTGGGGATAGGAAATTAACCCTGTGCTTTCAGGATGAAGAAACCTTACACAGCTGTTGGCAAAACCTGCTAATTCTGGGACCACAACCGTGCCTAGGCCGGAGCAATGGCTGCACGTATTAGTGCCAAACACAAATGCTTGATCACCAAATGTCACACTCACAGCAGGAAACTCTCCACCCCGGCTTTCATCAAACATAGGAGGATCACAGACAGGGCCAGTGTGCTTGCACATGGGCCTGGGGCTGACAGAGACCACCACACTTCCTTCTCTGCCACAAACTGCATCACCTGGACCTTAATGCTCCCCGCTGGAAGATACATCCTTCACCTGCTGGATGCCTCCTTCTTCCTCTTGGTTACTCCTTTCTGCCCAGTGAGCCTTGCCAGGTGAGCCTTCTCCTGCCAGGTGAGCCTTCTCCTGCCATCCTGTGGCTCAAGTGTGCACAGGGTCACTCCAGCAATGAGGTGCTGCCAACAAAGAAAGCTCAAGGTGAGCCACACAGCCCACATCTTTACAGGGCTCAGCCAGACAGAGCAAAGGGTTAAAAAATTGTGAGGGATTTCTCTGTGAGCCATGGAAAGGACTAAGAAAACGGAAACTAGCCTGAATTTAAACTGAGGACCTCATTCTTCTGCCAAGCCATTCGGTTTCTTAATCAACTGGGGCCTTGTTTCACAGTCAGTCATCAGAGGCTTTAGAAAGACAAATCTGTAAGGGGAGAGCCACAAAGGATGTCTTTTCTGTGGCACTCTTTACCTAGAATATGCAATGCTGGGGACAGGGCTGCCCTCAGTGGTGCTTCTGTACCTCGGGAGCACAATGCACAATGATGCTATAGGATACTTCCACTACTGAGCTCCTGCTTATTTAAATATGCATTTAATTAAGGCAAGTCCTGTAGGAAATTAAGCAAAGAGCTTTCCCAATGGTACTTCTCCTCCTTCCTAAAAGAAAATCTTTCTCAGGTTTCGGAAGTGCTGTAGTCTGCTCCAAGTCAGACTTTTCTTTCTCTCATTAGCTCTGCAGTCCTGTTGCTTACTAGATTTCTAGCTTCTAAGGAAAACAGTTAATTCCTTTTTTAGTTCAATCTAGTAATGCTTTCAACGATTTCTGAGAAATGTACTTTTATTACTCATTATTATGGAGTCAGGAGAAAAAAATACCTCACATAATAGCAGAAATCTGATTATTCTGGGAAACTTTGAAATCCCCTTCTCCAGTGGTATTCTTTGATGTGCTTATTAAATAAATAATGATTTTTACATCTAAGGTTTACCTTACAAAGCAAATACACCATTATCCTCAGCGTAAAAACAGCTTTTCATTGTTATCCACTGTAAACACCAGCTGAAGCTGTGATTCAGGAGTGCTTGAAGCTGACCTGCCCAAGTATGGGGCAGTGTAGTTTTTTCACATTAACAACTTGTGAAGGAGAAACCGGCCCTACAGACAGAGGCACTGCAACAGGGGAGAAAAGGAAGAGGTTAGATCAAAATAGAAATGTCATGCAGGCAAAAAGAAACTAGCAGGCACTCTAAAGACAGAAGCATCAGATTAGAAACAGAATATGAGTCTTTTCATAAGATTTTTCAATCACAGCCTCAGGCACTTTGTATGACAGTGGGAAATAGGATGACATTTCTGGAACAGTACAGAATTAAAAATAATAATAAAAAAGATCAGAATTTACAGTACAAGGAACTCATTAAAGACTTCAGAGATGGTATATGCAGGACATTACTGTGTAAAGCAGGCCACCTAAATTAATTTATTTTTATGAATTTACTTTATGTGATTATAAAGTTTGCAGAGTCTAGAGTCCAGCACAGCTCAGTACCTGTGCAGACCTTTCCAGGTCTGCAGGGCTTATGCTCTTAACCAGTCACTTGTTCCCCTCAGTGTCCCATTGTGAGGCTGGGAACACCTCATTTGCAGCTCTGGGGTGGAACTGTGCCACTATGGGCAGGGGCTGGGACAGGCTGTGCATCCCTGAACTGCGACAGAGAAGCTGTTGTAGAGCCCACAGGCCTACATGGAAGGTGTGTTGTCTGGGCAGTGGGTGAGCCCCTGAATCTTGCTCCATCACCTGACTTTCACCAACAACATCCTTGCATGTGGAAGCCACTCTTTTGCTGCACACAAGCGTCACAAATCCTGTGTGCACAGTGGTTTGAGTTCCTGGTGCAGGGCTGGTCGGCACGACACTTCCGCGAATGCCTGAGGTGGGCACCCAGCCGGGCAGTCTTTAGTTGTGTGTGTCAGAAAACATCCCCTGAAGCACCCACCATGTGAGCCACGTGAGGAGGAGGATGGGTGGGATTCACAGCAATACTGCAGGTGAGAGTGTAGAGCAGCAACTTGCCAACACCGAGCACAGAGAGAATAGGAGCAGGACAAGGAAGCAGAAGCTGGAAGAAGAACTCCCACATTTTTTTCCTCCTTTTATCCCCACTTTAATCTCCTGATTTCTCTGAGGTTTGTTGTTTTGTTTGGTTGGTTGGTTTGGTTTGTTTTTTCCATCACAGATTTAACCTAGAAATCTTCTCCTGTCCCTCACAGCTCCTACCTGCATCTTCCCAAAATTTCCCTGAGTCACTGCTCCTCTCAGAAATGCTATAACAGCTTTTGTTATCACTCTGCAAATACACTCACCTGACAAGACTGGAAGAAGTAATCACCACAGGCTTCTCACTGCAGAGAAGCAGACTCCTGCCCCGGGAACTTACCCTGGCAGAATGCTGCTCTTCCACTTGTTTCCTGAAAGAAACATCCATTTGCAGAAACCAGAGGTGATAAACCTGGGAAGTGTTTAGATTTGAAATGGGAAAAGCTGTGTTTAAAATCAAAGCATAAGTAGGCAGCAATGAAAGGGTGTTTAGTTTGGATTTCACTGCTATGGTTGTGTTCCTTCACAGTGCTATGAGAGTGCTGAGCAACTACCAGACCTGCCACATCCCTGTCCCGAAACTGGAGCAAGAAGGAATAAAGGGAATGGAAGAGAGCTGTGACCAGTAATAAAGTGAATGCAAGAGAGGGCATTTATCTGGAAACCAGAGCTGCTTCCTAGCCTCCAGATTGTTGACCTGTATAAATGTATCAGCAAACCCCATCAAACCACTTTTAGCTGGCTCGTTTCTTTCAAGTGATGTTTCCAAAAGAAGGCTCCTCTATCCACAGCCCTGCTTGCTGGAGCTAAGTGCAAGGCTCCAGGTTTGGTGTGCTTCCTACATGAAGTAGCTAAGAGGAGTTTCCAATGGTTTTCTGTTTTTTAGTCTCCTGAGCTGCTGAATCCAGTTCAGCCCAGAGCATTATTCAAATTGGCTTCCCTGTAGTACAGTTTCCTTTTACTCAATCCTGTCTAAACGAAGGCTACCAAACAGAACAGCATTTCTCCCTCTGCCCTACCAGAAGGGGCCTCCTAGATCAGATTCTCATATGCATAGCTATGGCCTTACACGAACCGAACCTACAATGCTGCTGCTTTGTACTGGGTGAGCAACGTGATCCAAGTCAACTTACAGCTTGAGGATACCCAGAGGCGACAGACGGAGAGGGTAGGAATGCACATGTGGGATGTGGAAAGGCCACCTGTATTGGAAGCAGCTTGCACTTAACTTGGATTAAGCATTTCATGAATCTACACCCTTAGTTACACTGGATTTAGCTTCCAGGCCACTCTTAGTCATCACAGTTTGCAGCATCCCTCCCAGAGGCCACTCCACAAACTGTGTGCCACAGCACACCATCATTTTCAGCACTTCTGCTCCTTTGTTTGGCCTGCAAGATCATGGAGGGGTTTCTGCCTGTCAGCCTCACTAGCTCCTCACCAGCCAGGGCAGCCCAAAGCTGTACCCACTGTGAAAGACCCCTTCAATGTTCCTCCCATGTACTCGGGGATGTGGTAGTCATGGGAAGCCTTGGCCTTGGGATCTGTCTATGTCACAGCACAACAGCTGTGCCTGCTGTGGGGAGGAGCAATCAGACTGATGGCACACTACTGCTGCTGCTGCCCATTGGTCAGCAGCCGGCACAGTTGCAGACAAATGTGTTTAGCATCTCCTGAGCAAGCTGAGATTAAATCCTGGGCAGCACAAAAATAATCACAGGCAGGTAAATTAACATAGAACAAAAATTAGCTCCAATCTGCGTGGCTTGCCAAATTGCAGTTGGTTTCATATCCTCAATCAAGTTCAAACATGTTAGCAGTTCCTAATACAATACAGGACTTCAAAAAAGCCCTAAAACCAGCACTGTGGGGACAGCAGCTCTTGCTGCCTCAGGGGATGAGCTAATCAAATTTCACAAGAGGAAGAGGGTGGCAGTGCTCAACTTTCACCTTTTCTGAACTGTTGCAATTTTTCCAGGAAGGGTGTTGGTTCTTTCAAGAAACGTCACCTCCTGCAGATTCACACAGTGAAAGTGCTTACAGGTACTTTTAAGAAGCAGCTGTGAACCACTAAGGTGGTTCTCAGCCCAAAGTCAGCTAAGGAACCTTGCTTCTCCTTTTCCTTTACATCTGTGGCAGGGCCATTTCACAGGGCATGGTACCACTGTCCCAGTTCAGTAAAACTTGTGAGCATGCCCATAGCTTTACCCAGCTGCTTTGGCTGAAGTTCCATCACTGCTTAAGTGAGCCTGAAGTTGATGTCACTGGTCCTCTCCTTTCCCTCGCACTGGCTGTGTGCTCCCATCTCTCTTCATTGCATCAGTGGTGGCATTTATCTGACCTCTGGAGCTGAGTGGAGCTTCAGCCTCCAGTTGGGCAGAAAACCAACTCCAGAAGGAAAAAGGAATATTTTTTTGCTGGCTTAAACCATGTCCATACAACCAGAACTGGTCTGTACCCTCCGTAAGACACTTTCAAAAGGCAAGTTACTGTAAACTTAGGTTCCTCTAGTATTTATCACTCTGCAAGATGTCAGGTATGTTTCACAACCATAGACAAATTTTTGAAAACACGAGTGGATCTGAAGTCCTTGTTTTCCAGAAAGTCTTTTTTTCCTGACTCTGAGGGAAAAAAAAGCAGATCTGTTTCTAGTGATTTCTTCTTTGAAGCATTTCCAGAAAACAAAAACCTTGCAAGATTATTAAAAAGACCAAAACAAAAAAATTCCAAAACCCCCCAAAAAGCCCCCAAACCAAACCAAACCAAATTACAACCCCCCAAACAAAACAAAGACAAAACAACAAAAAAAATGAAAGAAAGAAAATTTCTGTTGAAGAAGCAAAAATCTTGAATAATTGCTCATAGACTTTTACTGGAATCCAATAAACATATTACCAAATTACAATGTATATTTTACTAGCCTGTGTTATCTCTGTGTATATTAGAGGCATAGCATGAAGAGAAACAACAAAAAATATTAACCTCCTTTGTATAACTCAGTAGAGTTATAACATATCTAATTGAATAAACTATATTTGACATGAACAAATGGTGACATTTCCATGTAATGTTGTCTTTTTGGCTTCCTGACAAAGAAAAGCTTAAGGAACAGTGATTTTTGTTTCCTAAGGGCAAGTTCTCCTACTTGTATCAACTTAGCAATCAATACTAAAATATGAGCATAAGCACTTTTAATTATAAACTGTATACTTTGAGCAAGTTTAATAGTTTAATCTTACGCATGTTTTTATAAGAGTGTTTATTTTTGTTGTACTGCATAAGAAATGCTTAATGGAAAATACTGCATTAAAGCAACCATATATGTAGAAAGATAGAAAAGGATTATTTAAGACACAGATAAATTAATACTGTCATGATTTCTTGTAAGCAGAAGAGCACCATTAATTTGAGGGAAAGCAAAGCCCCAAACAGGGAGCCCACGCTGATGTCGCCCCTTGGCAGAAGAGCATCAGAAGATGTGAAGATCCTCTCTGTGGCCAGTGCTCAGATAACCAGGCTTCCTCCTCACCAACAAGCACCTGCCACTCTTTTTTTTCATTGAAAGAGGAGAGCTCAGCACTCCTGAGTTTTGATATTTGGGCTTTTGTACCCAGTTCCCAATCCTGACCCTGTGGCTTGTCCAGCATGTCCCCTCCAAAGCACCATTCCAGTACTCCAGTGGATCTGCCAGCTGGGAGTCAGCCAGGAGAGGTTACACGTGCTGGTTTAAACTGACCTAGAAAGGACTTACCAACAACAACACTTACCTATAAAAATATCAGTCCTATTTATCTCTGAGAATAAGGAGTGGACTTTTATGAGACTGACTGCAGAGTGAATCACTGCTGTCCATTACTCACAGCTGAAATAGGATGTGACCTGCAGCTGGTGTTATAGAGGGGATGGATGGCTTTTCCCACCAAGCCCTTGTTCAGAGCTGATAAGGATTTTCACAGTGTGTATTTATCTTGTAAAAAGCAGGCTCCTTTACTTTGTAGTATTGATGTTAGGCACAGATGGGCTTCTTGTTGCCATGCAGATGATAATGTTCCAGGGAGTTCCAGTTAATATTAAATGGAATTAAGTGGCTCAATTTGCATGTCTCTCTAGAAACAACAAACCAAGTATCTTGAGAATCAATATTGATAATACTCTGAACACGAAGCAAGAAAAATAAACACACAACGCCACAAGAAGCATGTCACGTGGTGATTCCAATAGCTCTTAAGAGACTGCAGTATCGTGCAACAGGAAAAGCAGGATATTTAAAAGAGAGCCAATTCTTCAGAACTGTATTATAATTAAGACCACTCATTAATTATCAGATTGCAGATCATCTATATAAGCCACAAACTACTTGCCAAATCCATGTACTGATGTAGATGAGCACCAAAGGCAAGAACAGCACACAGGAAGAAGAGGCAGACCCAGACCAGCTGAGATGTAGGTCATGCATGTCCTAGGAGCATTCAGGGGCTGGGAAGAGACCTCTCACCACCCTTTGGCAAGGGAACACAGGGCTGAGGCAAGCCCACACTTGCATTATTGCATTATTGGATGTGGGATTTTTCTTCTTTTTGGCCTATGAAAATGTGAAAAAGCAGCAAGCAAGGAGGTTTGTTTCGTAATTCTAATTCTCAACCCACATCACACACAACGAAGATCCTTGCTTGCCCAAATGCTTCGAGCGAGGATGAAGTGCTCATGACCATGTGTGGGTTCAGATTTCTCACATGGGTCTTGCCTTTCTCAGAGAAGTCTAACTTCTCAACCTGGTTATGTAGTCAGTGATGCATGGAAGATCATACCATCTGACATTTCTACACCAGTCAAACTGAGCTCTCTGATAGCCTGCTCTTTTTTCTTAGTGCCAGCTTTCTTACTTCTATTTATGGAGGAAATATAAGATTTTCAGAAAAGCATAGAATTATTGTCCCTTCCAATCCAGAATGGCCTAGAAGGGACCCTAAAGATCACCTAGATCCAAAAACCCTGCCGTGGGCAGGGACACCTTTCACTCAAGGTGAAAGGTGGATGGTATATTTCTTAGCTCAAAGGATATGGACAGTAGATTTCTTAGCTTGTTCTATATTATCAGTAGCCCAACTTCTGCTAAGTATTAGCTAAAATAGATTTAATCAACTCATCAAAACAGAGAATCATTTGAATCAAGACATGGCATTGAAGACCAGACAAGTGTGAAGTCCTACACACCCTCTGTAGGTGTCTCATCACCCCAGCAGTGTGTGTGTATGTGCAAGAAAATAAAAAAACTTCTGCTGTGTTCTAGAAGATTTACAGCAAGCAAAACCCACAGGAGACAGAACTAGGAAAGACACCCTGTGGCTGGTTTTGGAATTTGAACCAAGAAAAATGCATTTTGACCTTAGTTTCTCAATGACTGTACACAGTGTTCGTCCCAGCAGAGCCCATGTTACCTCTTAAACTTGACAGTGAAGGACAGCATTGAGATTTTGGACACAGGTGAAAGATAAAATGTGCAAAACCACTGAACAACTTGCAATGCTGAGGCAAACCCTGGTTCAGGGCTAGTCGTAAGCCATAGCAATTCCACTGACCTAGATGTGACTTCTCTACTTCAGCTCATGTTGGAGTCAAGCAGCCTACTCATTTCCTGATGAGCAGGGCAGCATCTTCATTAGTCACATGCAAACAGAAGAGAGGAACGTCAGAAACTAACCTGGAATGTAGAAACAATTTGTGCATCACTTAGTAAAGCAAAGGAAAACAGTACATGAGTAATTGCAGTCCTCAAGGAAGGGAAAACAGAGAACAACATCGGCAAAGCTTAAGTAAAATATGAGTGAGAGTTCTTGTGTGTTCCCTCATCCCTCGTCTCAGCTCTCCAGCTGGTTTACACAGGCTTGCCCCTTGGTATGGCAGTGAGAGGATAAAAATCATGCTCAGCTCAGTATGTCATGATTTAATGCCCTAGACATTAAGTTAAATTTAATATTTTTTTATAGTTTGCAATTTCAGTTGTGCTCAGATAATTTTTTCAAAAAGATTGTCACAGTTTTACCTTTTCTAGTAGCAGTGATTATAGATGCAAATTATCACATTATAGTTGTTGCCACGGAAATAAACTGCAATGTTATAAGCACAAAAATAAAGAGCCTGCTGCAAAAGAAGATGCAGCAGCCACAGCTTTAGGGAAGTGCTTTTTTGGTAACAAATGGTGAACCAATTGCTCCAAAACCTCCTCAACTATAGGCAATAATACAGAAGCCCCATTTTGCATTTTTATAGAACTGTGCATAAAGGCTCAAGTCGCTTTAAAAACAGAGAGTTTCTCATACCTCATGGCCTGAGGTTAAAGGGTAGTTTTGTCATACCACAAACTCAAGTAGGACGCTTTCAAGAGTCTTTGCACTTCAGCCTGTTCCTCCAATGCTGAAACACAATCCCAGGAGCACTCGGCTGCTAAAAAAACAAGTCTCTTTTGTAGTGATAATATACATGCATAAGCATGACTAAGATACTTTATAGCGGATCCATCCTTTCAGAAATTCCCCTTAGGCAGGAGGATTTTGCCACTGGCCGTATCCTTCATGCCTACAGCCATGTGATGCCACAGAAGATTATAAGGGGGCCAAAGGCTGATTTGATGTAGGAATCCATTTTAAAGGGTGAAAGGAAAAAAAATTAAAATCAGCATTGCTTAGTTATTCTTGCATGGTCAAGGCAAAAAACCACAGGGTCAAAAAACCCCTCACAATCAACTAAATGATGATGATGTGGCCAGTCTTCGCGAACGAAGATTTGGGAAAGGTCTTTTTACCTTTCAAGCCTGCCCAATGGATTTTTTAGGTGAGACGCAGCCTGCGCTGAACTGAGCCCACCCTTTAATCCTAAGGTTCATCTGCCGGGCC
>JAWWLV010000011.1:17109482-17132635 GCA_035041135.1 Platyrinchus mystaceus | reverse complement strand
GTAAAATCTAACCTTAGCACTTTGTTTCCATAGCCCAAGCCCCCTTACAGTACATTAGCAGTTCTTGGTCCAACTCCTTCTCTCTCTCACCTCTCCATCCAGCTCCCAAGGTCACTGTGGGGAGACAGCATCAGTCCTGTGCACAGGCTGCCCAAGGTGGTGCTCACCATGGACAGGCTACAGGTTTCTTCCCTTCCAGCATCAGTGATGTTGTACCCTGCAGGCCCTTCCTCCCCTTCTCCTGCCTGGTTGCTGGGCTGTCTCATCTGCCTGCGCCTGCCTCCCCCCACCCTCTGGCTAGTCTCCAGCTACAGCTTTAGGACTTGGACATCAAGGGCTAGTCACACACAGAAAGGCAAATGAAAAACACGACTGTCATTCATTCCAAAGCATTTGAAAATCAAGTTGCTGCACTATATATCTAATTCTGAAGACCTCAGTTTGAAAGGGTTGATTCACCGAGTTCTTTCAATATTTCCACCCCCGTGTTATTGGCAGCAGCTTGAGATTTTCTTCCTGTCCCCTCATAACAGACCAGTTCTCTCCTCCCCACAGTGGCATTTGTCTTGCCTATTGTCAGCTCAGAAACTTTGCAATCAGCTAAAAAAGTTTTTTTTACCTTCCATACCCAGAATGGGACATTAGTCTCCAGCTAGGTCAGGTGTTCTCCAGAGACTTTCCCTTATCTTTGGCCAACTAAATAGTTGCAGGCAAGGAGAAGAGAGAAATGAGAAATTCCCTTTTGCAAACATTAACATGTTGTGCAAGACATTCATAGGTTGACAAGATAAAATGAGAGTGCTTTTAATAGCAAAAATATGTTTTCTTTGGCCTATATGCAATCCAGGGCTTTCCAGGTGCTCAAGTTTAAACTAGAGATATATTAATTATTAAACAGGCACAATAAGAGACCTGAGGAAATTATTCTTCCTTTCTCCTATTCAGTGTTAGAGTACAGCTAACCCTGGATCTGGGGTCACAGAGGGATTTTTCACCTATGTTTAGTTTTCTCTTCATTTCCTTCCTGCTAAAGATCTCCTTGGTGCACAAAGCCATGGGGTTTATCCATGCTCTCTTAACAGGAGCACAGCTTTGGGGCTTTGGGTGAGCCCAGTCTGGAGTCCACTGCTCAGGCCCCAAAGACAGACACTCTCCCTCAGAGGTGCAGCTGCACCAAAAAGTGATGACAGCAGTTTCATATTTCAGTTCTTTATCTGGTTGTCACAGGGAGTGAGGGGGGTAGAATTGCTCTTTTCTCAACACCAGGTAAACATAGCCTGCCAGGGTGTTGGCAGGATGTCACAGGGACAATGTACCAATGGCCTAGTTGAGCTGCAGCACCAGATCCCAGAGAGAAGATCGTCTCCTTCCTGGCTGCACTGCCTGTGCACCAGACCCTGGCGTCCATGGGTTGGTCATCCAAGTCATCCCTCTGACCTGCTGGTTAGAAACACAGGCAATTCATCTCCTGCCTAAATTTACAGCAAACACTTCCTGTCATGGCACTGGAACTGCTCCGAGGGATTGTCCTCGGAAATGAACAGCTATAACAACTTCCAGAAGCCAGTGATGGTGCACACTGTTCTCAGGGCAGATGACTCAGTGGATTTATCTTGTTTTCTCTCAGCCTCTCTGCCTCATACACCAGAGCCCCCAGAAGAACATTTTCCTTAGCTTTTGCCCCACAGCATTCTGGCTTTATGCATGGCTGCTGGGAAGGCACAGGAGAGCTAACTCTTCCTGCCCAGGGCAGGGAGTAGCACTCCCTGTACAAACACCACCAGCAAGTTGGTGTTGGCTTCTGCCAGGCTTTTACCATCACCACCTTGTAGTGGATGTTTCCTGACTATGACATTCAATGCTGGCTGCCTTTTTCTCACAAGAGTTTGCACAAGGTGGGGCTACGTTAACTCAATTATAAGAACAAACCAAACCCCAATTGATCAGAAATTATTTAGATGAGTCTTTTCTTATGCTCATTTTTTAGGCTGTGTTGAACAGTATTTTCTCCACACTTAACTAGGGTGGAAACACTGTAGATTTGGGGAGGAGCCCTTAGATAAAGCTAAGGCATATTGCATAAGACAGACTGTGAGAGAATGGAGCTGAAATAGGACAGAATAATACAGGCAAAAGGGACACATGTTCCTCATCTATCAGATGATTTTATAAGATGCTGTAAGTGAAGTTAGTTTCAAGAGCTGGCTGCAACTGGTCTTTCTAAGGAATTTTCAAGAGAAATCAGTATGGCTTCAACTTTACGTTAACTTTCCATAGGGGAAATTACTTCGTTTGCTGTACAGAACTTCATTTCTCTTCATTCCTCCAAGAGGAGCATGAGTGGGGTGATGCTGGGAGCCTCTTTTTTGCCCACTGGATCAAGTCTGTTTTCTTTTATAACCCAAGTGTAGGATTCCTACTAAGGCAAAATAATCCAATTGTATGCTGTAAAGCAGCTCCTCCAAGCTGTAGAGAACACCTTCTGAGGTTGTGCTGGAATACCTCAGAGCTGCAAAGCCCCCGGTGAAACCTCACAACACTCACAGCCAACAGAAAACAGCTCAGAAGAACTGCAGGGAAACAATGAAAAGTCATTTCATGCTTTTAGCACTGGCAGAAGACCTCAATCTTTACCTGCACAGCAGCAGCCCTGTCACACAGGGAACAAGTACTTGATCCCACACCTTTCAAGCAATCCAGTGACATTCTGGTTCCTACACTCTTCCAACCCAAGGTTTAGCATTTTCTTCTCACTTCCCCCTGCCCCTGTTGCCCAGCCATGCAGCCCCACGTGCAGGGGAGGTGATTTCTGCCTTGGGACTGCCACCAGCTGAGAGTCCCAGGCAAGGCCATGTCCAGGGGGGCATGCACAGAGGTGGTGACTAAATGCAGCCTATTGTTGTAATTCTCTGCAAGGTGGGAACACTCTGCATGAGGTGAAGTCAGAGCCGTGCTGCTGTCCTTGGCCAAGGTATTGAACTGCTCTATCTTTCAAATGCATTTGTTCACTCTTCATTTAGAACAGCAGTGCTTTCTTTAAGGTACAGCTGATGACAGAAGTAGAACAATCTGCCCTGGCCACTTCTATTGCAATCCTTGGAAGATATTTTGGCTCAGCCTTTGGCTGTCTCTAGGGCCACTGTGTATCTGTTCCATTAACCCTGACTTACCAGACCTTAAAGTGGGCCATGGGTGATGGTTCAAGAATCACTGTTTTTTCCCATTTGATATTCTGTTTGGATTTGTCCTAAAGCAGAACAGAAAAGGTCATGTTTTTCAACCTCCCTTGAAGCATGGGAGCTCAGAACACTCTTGGCTCAAACATTGCTTGTGGAGAATCAGCTGCCTGTACCTGGTCAGCTGAGCATCTGTGAAAATGGGCTCAGAGGCCCCGTGCTCTTCAATGCAGCACCTGCCCCACAGCGAGTCAGTCACAGGACAGTGTTCAGCTACTGAGGTTTAGCTACAATGCTGGCACAGAGCCACTGCTGTAAAAGCAGACAAGTATCAACATTTCATCAATATTTCCCAAAGGAAATGTCTTCTCGTGATTTCCTTGATGGAGAATCGAATTCCCCTGCTCCAACAAATCAAATGTGGGATTTTTCTTTCTTAAAAAAAGAAACACTATGTTTTACTGAAACCACATATTAATCTCGGGAAATAGAGGGGGGCAACCTCCCAACATGCTCAGCTTGAGCAATCTGTTGATCTGTACAGCCTCTACCACCAAGAGACACAGGCCTTCCAGTCAGGAAGTGTCTTCCCAGCCTGGTACACTACATCACGCTGCCTTATTGTCATCAGAGTTTCGACTGAGAATAAGAATGGGAAAACTATTATACAGGCACAGAGGTATTTTCCTATACCAAAGAAGGTTCATTGCCACATTCAGACCATGGAAGGTATAGAAGTTTCTCAGAATTTGTTCTAAAACTGGTAAACAAAAAATCCTAACCTGCCCAACCTAAAAAAGCCCCTGAGTTTTGCTGCTTATTCAGTTTGGTCACAACAGACCAGATGTTTTCAAGCTGCTGGACAGAGAGTTCAACAGCAAGTTCAGCTCAGTGTCAGCTGTGAGTCTGAAGAACAGGCATAAGGATGTAAATGCTATGGACAAAATCATTTAATCATCTAATTTTTCTAGATTAGGTGATGACTTGAACTCAAATACCTGCCACAGTTAAAAGCACATCTTTTGGAAGGATGGAAGGCAAAAGGAAAGGGCTATGGTGCTTATCCAGTTACTACAGATTGTTCTTTCAAGAAATTAACAAACTTGTATGAAAGATCTAAATAAAAGGTTGTATACACAATGGCAGTTTAGGAAACTTATGAGTTGGGAAAAACTTGAACGTGTGACAGGTATGATAATGACTTTCTGGAATCAGTGAAGGATGCTGAGTCACAGACATTTTGGGCAAAAAAGGGGTTCTTATACGAATAACCCTACTGGGATGTCAGGGCCTATATATATCTGTAAACCTATTTTGTTCTACAGATATTGTCCTGCAAAGTGCATAGACAGGTAATTGCTAAAGCTGTAACCACCCAGAGCACAATGTGTATTTTCAAAGAAAGGTGATTTTACAAGAAGTAACAAGGGAGAACATAGTAAGCATCTCCTTTGGAGAAGGCTGCACCAATACCATAAAGCTTGGAAGCTGATCTTTACACTAAGAGCAGGAGCTTTGATATATAAAAGCAAAACAGAGCAGAAAGCAAGACCCTCACAGACATGTACTCTTAGTCATCAAGTATGGTGAAACCTGGGCTAGCCTGAGCACAGCACATGGAGCCTGCTGAGCCCAACTCTCTGGGACATTTCCCTGACCTGGGTCAAAAATCTGAACGTGCAGAGCATCAGTTTTGCAATATGTTAGTTGTACTTATTAAATAACTTTCCATAACACATACAGATACCATCTTTTGTCATGGCCTAGAAAACACTTTAAACAACTGTTTCCTCAAAAATCAAACTAAAATTTATATTGAGCTGAAAGATGATGACAGACTTCTGTGGGATTAAGCAATTTCTCTCAGCATTTTTGTGGGTTGAACTAAACCGAGAGATTACAAGCAGAAAGGAAAGAACCACCCCCAGATTTTCCATTTTCAAAAAAAAAAAAAAAAGGAAAAAAGAGTGAGGAAACATTCTGAAAGAACTGTAGAAGATAAACAGCTAGTTAGACATGACGTACCATAGCCTTGACCTCCCATCAACAACTGTCTGTTATTTCCGCTCAAATCAATTGCTGATATGGTTTCCTTCTCACCCAGCAGCTCCAGCTGTTTCTGAACATTTCTGCTTGCAAAAGGAGAGCGTGCACAGGGAGAAAAGTAGAACACAGTTAAAAAAAACAGTAAAAATTTTGGCTTTATGAGCACCAAGAGACCAACCACAAATGCAGCTCCTCTTCCAACAGCTCCTCAGTGCCAAGGTTGGCACAGGATAATCCCCTGGGAGGGCACAGCAGCTCTGCACTGTTGCCTGTCCCTAGAGCCAGACTAAGGATAACATGGGCAGGTACAGGCCCATCACTCACCCTCCAAGAGCAACAGAAGCAAGACAAGCATCACAGATAAGCAGGCTGCTTCTCCAGAGAAATTCAGGGAAGTTGCAATGAGTCACTTGTAGTCACTGAGGGGAAAAAACCCCACACATAGGTATTAAGAAGTCAGATGGATTGATTTCATCATCTTCATAATAGGAATCTCAGATTAAAGCACCTCACCTGCTGCTTCAGGAGCACTGTACAGCCCTCCAGACATCAGAGTTGGCTGTTTTGAATGCACAACATGTACAGTTGATAGGAGAATAAACCTGAATCATGCTGGGTGCTGTTGTTAAAACAGTTAGGGAAAAATGTAGTCATCTGCCACAGAAAACCACATCGTAAAATTAGAGATGAAGCCTGCCAGGATGGATTTAACTGTATTTATGAAGTGCCTGTCAGTGATGTGGTACTGTCCAAAAAAATTAAACAATATACTTGATTGCTAGAGGAAGGACCAAAGATCAACTGAAGTTCACAGAGGGGCTTATGCATTTTCATGCAGTAGAGTAAGGTGTTACTGGAATGCACACCCTCTATGTATGTTGGAACTTATAATGTGTTTTTCTATTATACTTTGTGCATAAAAACTACGTACCAGAATTCATATCCCTGTTTGGGCCTTTAAATTCTCACAAGGGTTTTAGTTCTGGCATAGCCTCCATGCTCCAGGTGCCCCCACTAACCCAGTGATGCACAGGGAAGTAACTTTGCCTCAAGCCTGGGCAGCCCATTCTCCCCAACCACCCCGTGAATGCCCCAGCTATCACCTGGCCTGTTGTCAGAGGTTAGCAGTGAGAGGTTAGAGTCACTTTTCAGCTTTTCTGTCACCTTGACTTGGTGACACAAGTCTGTGGACCTCTGTCATACTGTAGACAGGAGATAAATCTTGCCACCTCAGATAAATCTCACTGCAAATGATGCTTATGTACAACACATCACTCAGCAAGTTAATGCAGCAAGTCTCACTGAAAGTTTCTGTGGGACAGTGCCTTCATAGATTAATTCTTGCAAGGACCTGAAAATTGGTAACTAATGTCTCAAATAGTAAATCAATAAATTTTAGGATATTAAATCTGAAATAGAGTAAAAAGAGTGAAGAAAATAGCAGTATCTTGTAAAGACAAGAAAAGTCATCTACAGAGACTTTCTAAACAAGGCTGGGAAGTCAGATTTAACTTCTAAGTCAGTGGTAAAAGAGGAAACATTTAAGTTTTTACAGCTATTAACTGCTCATTATGTGATCAGGAAAGAGTTAAATACTGAAGGCCAGCAGTTTTTCCAGAGTGTTTTGCATTTTTCAGTACTCAGACTGAGAGCCATTGAGCACATTACTACACGCAAACCTCTCTCAGACCAGATGCCAGAGCCTGGGAGGCTTGGGCACTGCTGAGCTGCTCCGGCGAGCTGGGGCAGCAGCCAAGCCACACAGAAAAGGACAAGTCAGGTAACTCCTGACGGCAGCTGTTTTTCCGCTTACGCTTCTGACTCCAAAGAAGCATATAAACCAAAATTCAACAGCACATCTGAGTGCATGGGAGGTCAGGCAGGGAGAGCAAGGGGGGCAGAAGGAGCTGCCCCACAGAAGGGCTGAGTCACCTAGTGCTAGGATTAGGGTCAGCTGTAATGCAGCACAGGATGGCGTAGGGTAAGGTTTGAAACACAAATGCCCAGCCCCACTGCAGCCTAAGGACAACGTGCAGGGAGGAGAGTGGGACAGCATCAGCTCCAGGGGGAGAAAAGTGCCCCAAGCAACACGGGGTCCCACTCTACCAGCTGCAGGTCTGGCCACGCAGCAGGAGAGTTTTGAGTTTCCCCTTACATTCAGAACATCTAGTTTGTTATTTTCAATTAAAAATAAGCTGTACCAGCTCTGTCAAGGACACTGCCCCTCAGACTACTTTTCTGCACAGCACACTGAGCTGATTCAGAGGGTGAGAGAAACTGGGTTTGGAAACCCAAATGTTTGGGGGGATTGGCAGTGTGACAAAACTTCCTGATGAGACGGACGCATGTGATGCCCTTCCCCTTGTCGTTCTCCTTGACTCAGGCATCTGTAAACACTTCAGGTCATCTGGAAGTGACATATGGAAGAAGTTAGATTTTAAGTAGAGCCGACTCTCTGCTGATAATAGACACAGGATGGTTGATAACCTGGATCTGAAGGGCCAGTTCTCTCTCAGTCCCCTGTGGAGGAATATTCAACAGATAAATTTTAATAGGTAACAAAACTGTGTGGGATTCAACATCTTGGACAGTAACTTACCCATCATTAACAATCACTACTTCATCCTCTGCTAATACAGTTAGACTGAGTAACTGAAGAGGATAAATTGTTGTTGAAATACCTGTGCAAAAAAAACCCCAAACCAAACAAACAACAAAACCAAATATTCCATGTATTTTGCTTGTAGAAATGTATTCATCTTCCTAATTTTGTTAGGCTCTGATTTCTGATTATGTACAATCCAAGTGACAAAATGTATAACAGTAATTAGCAACTTGCACACAGCAAAAAACAAAGGTGCTCCCATGGGTTTCATGCCAGTCTCTGCTCCCTCTTTGAAGTAGTGAACGGGTTGCTGAGTGGTGATTGTTAAATAAAAACAGGCAAACAGAGACCAGTACTTATCCAAGCTGTGATCAGCACGGCACCACTCTGCCTTGACCCCTGTTTAGAGGAAAGATCTATTAGTTTCCCAAGGAAGTTGTCCAGGCCAGCCCATGCTGCTCAGAGCAGAGCTGGGCAGTGAGGCAGGACACAGGGCTGTCATCCTCACTGGGCATCACCAGCTCCCAGGACCTCTGCAGCACTCACCTTCTGCAGCAAAACAACACGTAAGTGGTTTGACTCCGCAGAGCTGTGTGGCAGTCAGTGGAGCTGTGCAGCTCTACAGCTGCCCACGAGATGGAGAGTCACAGTTTTAAAAGCTGAGGGTTAGTGGTACAAAGGCCTTACCCTGTTGGTTGCAGCAGAATCTCTTATCTTTCCAGACAGATATTCTGCTGTATTCAAGCAAAGATGCTTTTTCCTTCTGCATTCTCTCTATCTCTCCCAGGCTGATCCTGTTCTGTTACACAGGCAGGACCCACCATAACAAGACACAGGACCGTGAAAAGCATCAGTTTAAAGTCACATCATAGCAGTGATTTTGAAAGATGCCTTGAATGCACAGACACAGCCATCTGCTGCAATATGTATATGGATTGAAGGTTCTCTCTGCTCTGCCAAATAGCTCCAGACCTGTGAAGGATTCCTGTGGCAAAGCCTTCACAAGTCAGAGAATATTCCCATTCATTTTCCTCTCTCCATAAATTGGCCAAAGCCACCTCCTGCAGCTCAGGCCTCAGCAGAGCTCCTGGGCAGTGGGATTATTTCTTCCTAGGATCCTACATACTCATAACACTCAGTGCTCTTTCCACTAACAAGGTTGAAAACCCCAATGGCAAGAAAGGATGAAAACCCAGTGGTGGCACATGATTTTTGGCTCGTGCCCATCTCTGTGTGCCTCTGTTCCAGTCCCACTGGAAGTCTGTTGAGTTTACTCAGAAATGGAATGTCAGTCAGGCCTCAGCTTCTGCTTGTGTTGTTGAGGATGCAGAGGCACTTTTGCATCATGACCCAGTCTTATCTCTTTCCTTCTTTGCCTCAGTATAATTATGCCCTAAAATACATGTTCTGGCATGAGAACAAGAGAAGATACCAAACTATCTTAATAAAAGATTTAAAATGAAACTGCTAGCTGTCTATAACTGCAATTACCTCCCTGCATCTACAATTTAACCTGAAGCAGAGTTATTATGGCTTACTTTTTAAAGATTTTGTGGAGAATTAAAGCAATAGACGTGACCATCAGTACAATGCAACTGTGCAGGATGCCTCCACCTCCCAGGGTGTTTTCCCTAAAGCTGTAAAATAAACAAATACAACCCCCTAGGTTCAGGAGCAAGAAGATGTTTTGGAATTTCAGAGCAAGGTCCCAGGACAGGGACCACTGCTGAAAAATGCATCTGGTATAAGAAAGCAGGTGCCAGAGGGTGTTTGCTGGTAAGCAGCTGAGCTTTATTACAAGGCACCTTTGCCTCATGCAGGTCACAGTTACAGAGAACAGCAATCCCAGAAGCTAATGGGACACCCATCCTGCAACTGAATGGAGTTTCCTCACTCCGGTGTTGACTGTTCTACAGTTGGCACTCAGGACTCCAGAGCTTTAGAGCACACAAAATCTGGCAAAGCAAGTGGCTCCTGCCCTTCAGGGTCATAGGTATGCTACATCCAGGAGCCCAGCTGCACTTGTAAACACCTTTTCAGTTTTCATACTTGCTCCTCTTCCAGGATATTGTGAGCAAAACTCAGCTAAATACTTTGCCCTGATCAGAAAGAAGAATTTAGTGGTGGCATCACCCCACAGCCTTCTGTTAGAAATTGATGCAGCAAGAAGGAAGATGGCAAACTCACCTGGGGACAGGCAGACGGAGATGCAGGCAGACAAGTAAGAAGCCTCTTACCATATTCTGCTGCATAAGAGGACATAACACAGCAATGTGGGTGCTTCACATTTCCTGTTGTGGTAGCAGGGTGAATTCTCTCACCATGAAATCATGAAGTTCTAGCAGCAGCAGAGAGTAAAAGAGAAGTTTTCCAGGCTTACATACCATTATCACCGATGAGAGTACTATAACATGAATTTAGGTAGCAGTTAAAAATCTTCCTTCCCAACTGCCCTTGGCCATACTTGGGACTCCCCAGTGGCTGTGCTTAGTGGCATATTCACAACAAAGACAAGCACTGACACACTGTGCTTTAAACTTGCTCATGTCACTGATGTCAGCAGCACGTGCTGAAGGACCTTCCCTGCCTGGGCATCAGGCAAATAAGCACCTGGAAAGGTGTTTAGAGGGAAGTATTTTTTAAAGCTCTTTTATTGTCTACAAGCCTTTTACTACCTTTAAAAAATACCCTTTCTTACCCTTTAGAGGAATCTGAAAGCAGGATGAGCATGGGTGGTGGGGCACAACAAGCATTCATTTTTAAATACATTGCCAGTTTGTCTGTTGTCTGTGCATGCCTGGCAGACAGCAGAACAAGAACCATGCTGGGGAAAGAGAACAACATTCAAATTAGGTGGGAGGAAATGGAGAGGAGGAAAAAATCTGGATTTTCTGAAGTTTGAAGGTGCTTGGCCCAGAAACTACAAGCCTGAGAACAAGAAAACACTAATTACTTTTTAAAAATGCTTATTTCAAAGTATTTGTCATTGTAACTCACCCAGCATATTTATATTGAACTGTTTTTCTTTTGTTGGAGACACGGTATTTAAAATGTGAATTGGAGACTAAAGTATACCCTTAAGAAACAGATTTGCTAGTGTTTCTGGCTGGGCATACTCAGATTATAGCTTTGAAAGCTTGGATTTGTGGGGTGTTTTGTCTTTTTTTCTCTAAAAAACAAATAAAAAATTGCTTACATTTTCGTTGCTGAAACTGTATTTCCTCCAAACACCTTCCCGCTCCCCACCTCCCCATTATAAAGAAAAAGAGCAAGATTTGCAAGTTTGAGAGTTTGGCTTTTCAGTGTCAGGGCTGGAAAGATTCCAAAAGGCTTCCAACTTAAAAAAAAGTGTCCAAATACCATATTGACCTAAGCTGCAGGTTTTGGCTTTCACAAGGGTGTCTGCACTCCCTCTTCCTTTTCTAGGGGTAGCAACATCAATCCTTTTTATAAAGAGTGCACCAAAAAACAAGGTTTTACAAAATAATCTAACCTTAAAAGCAGAAAGGACGGGAAGTCTGACACACGAAGCCATATTGTGAGCTGCTCTTGTAGCTGTACCAAGTGTGGTGGAAGAGCAACACTGGGGCAGGCAAAGAGCCCAGAGGCAGAGGCTGCTTCACCGACCGCAGCCTGGAAAACTTTTCTATCTAAAACTTTAATTTCTAATTTGTTATGACCTCTGCTAAATGGCAGTTAGATTTATGCACACCACAGTTCCTAATGCATTTTTGCAATTGTAATTTACTCATTTTTCAGTTGACCTACTTCCAGTCAGGCTTGGTATTAAAGAAATCGTTCAAAAGGCACTACAAGTCCCATGCTATGTGCTAAACGCTTACTTGTGTATGGCCACTGAAAAGCAAGAATTAGAAAGGGAAACTTGATAGCATTTTACTTTAATCTAATTCCTGATAAAGTTGGAGCCAAGCTGCCATGCAGGCAGCATGCTCTGGCTGGTGGCCCTGTGTGGTGATGCCTCCGACACCCTGCACCCAGCCAACTACTTCCTCCCCACTCTTGGGCCTCCCAGGTAGCTGCAAAAACCAGCTGTCTCGTTCTTTCTGTCTCCAAACCTTCCCCTTCCGGTTGCTTGAAAAGCTGTACAACTGAAACCAATCACCTTGAGCTTTTTTTTTTCTTTTTTCCCTCAAGCCAGGTGTTTCCCTAAGGCTGAGTTTTTGAAGTGGAAATGTTCAAATCAGAAAAGGGAAAGAAAAAGAAAAATCCTCATTTTGACTCGGTGAAAATCTTATGAAAATTTATCCAGATGCAGGGCAGTGCTTTGACATCATGGAGGGGTGGTCTCAGTAGCCCCTAATGTGTCTGTGAATGTCTGTCTCAGTTGGAGCATGTCCTATACCACTCTATACCCCTGCAGAGAGTCACCTAGTCACACTGCTGTGGGACTGGGGATGAAATGGGAAGAGACAGGTAGTTAAGAAGAGAAGATAGGGATACAGAGTTAAGGAAAGCAGCACAGCAATATCAGCTGGGATGAACAGGGTTAAAAGGAGCCATCCCCACTGCAAATCTCCCCAAAGACAGAGCTGGTTTCTGAAACGGGCTGTCTCCCAGCTGCCCATGGCATTGGGGGAGCAGCATGCACCCCATCCGTACAGGAGAAACACTGGGAGCCTTCTGCTGCCTCTTATTCCAGTCCTTGGAAGGACGGTGGGAAGAAACAAAATATACAGAGCGTTTAAACTGCATTTCAGACTGTGGGGTTGAGACTGTGCCTGAGCAACACCCTGGGAAGGGAAGCGAGAGCTGAGGAGCCTCTGTGGAGCCTGGAGCTGGAGGAGAGCCTGCTGGACCCTCCCGTGGAAACTCAGCTCAGCCTCTCCCGAGCCACAGGCTCTCTCTGGCTTCTGCCCGGCGCTGGCAGCTGAACCGTATTGGCTCGGAGCTGGAAAGTGAGGCACAGAGCACGTGCTCACTCCCCCGTCGGACTTTCCATCTGCACCGAGTGAGCTCTGCCGGTACTTGGCATCGCCGGCTCCCGTTAGCAGCAGCGCGCTGCCGGCAGAGACAGATTGGGAGCTTTTGAGCAGGGAGGGACCTTTGTTCAACTTCTACTTGAAGGATGTTCAAAATCTGCAGGCAAGCAGCCCAGCTGCGAGCAAAGGGAGGAACCTGGCCCTTCCTCATGGCCGTGTTCTCCTGCAAGCACAGCAAGCCCTGCTGCCTGTGTCAGGCTTCACCACGAAGGTGATGGCAGGTCATTTTGCTATCTTCCTGCACTTTGTCCATGTCCCTCAATTCTTCTGGAATTTACTTGGAGCACAAAAAAAGAGCTAAAACTGCCAGTGGCATCTGAGGTCACAGCTTGTATGAGATCCTCGGGCTGTTTCTGATGCCTAAGCGTGCTCACGGCACTTCAGTGCTTTATACTGAGTATGGAAATAACTTCAATAACAGGCTTTGGGAGCTCTACATAGACAGACTTACTCTGAGCAGAGCCTGCTGCCTGCCTGCAAAAGCAGTTCCATGCACACGATTTAATTCAGGGGATATCCCAGCGTAAATCTGGAAATCCTTGACCCTGAAGCATCAGGGCAATTAGGTTCATGTCAGAGTCCCAGCCACGATGGATGGCAGACTGCCAGTCTCTCACTTGGCCGACTGCTGCTGCTCAGGACTCGTGAAGACCAGAGATCTATTATGCATTGAAGCTGGCCAGGAATGTAGAAGACAATAAAAAGAGCTTTTTCAAATACACTGATGGCAATAGACAGTAGAGAAATATCGTCCCGCTACAGGATGAAGATGGTCACCTCACAAACAGGGACAGAGACAAGACAGAGGTATTTAATGCTTTCTTTGCTTCTGTCTTCAACATGGATGATGGACCAAGGGGGCCTCAGTGCCCTAAGCTGGAAGACCATGACTGTGAGAGTGATCAACTCCCATTTAACCCTGAAATTGTGCGGGATCTGCTGCTCCAGCTGGATCTGTACAAATCTATAGGATTTGATGGGATTCATCCCAGAAGCCTCAAAGAGCTACAGTGTAATTGCAAAGCCTCTCTTGATGATTTTTGAGTGGCCTTAAGAATCCAGAGAGGTCCCAGCTGACTGGAAGCTGGTGAATGTTGTCTCGATTTTCAAGAAGGGCAAGAAAGAGGATCCCAGAAACTACAGGCCTGTCAGTCTCACTTCAGTGCCTGGCAAAGTTATGGAGAAGATTATTCTGGGAGGTATTAAAAACACCTGGTGGACAACACAGTCATTGTTGTCTGTGGTCACAGCCAGCACAGCTTCATGAGAGGAAAGTTCTGCTTATAAAACCTGATTTCCTTCTCTGACAGGGTAACTCACCTAGTTGATCAAGGGAAGCCAGTTAATGTAATCTTTTGGGGTTTCAGTAAAGCTTTCAATACTGTCTCTCACAGGAGCCTTCTGGACAAACTGTCCAGCATAGAGCTGGATAAACATGTCATGGGGTGGATGAGCAATTGGCTCATGGGTCAAGGAGCAAGGGGACAGCATGGCACAGCAAGCCTCCCAGAACAATCACTGTAGCAAGGATAGAACTGCAGTTCTTGCCAGCTAACCCTGAGGACCCCAAGACACACCAATGGACTGGTACTGAAACATTGCAAAGAGCTGGTTGCCAGCTGGCAAGAGCACAGAGATGTCCCCTCCCTGCTGAGTTCTCACTGATCCCCAGCCTGAGCCACCACCTGTAATTTTGACTTTGGAAACAACGTGCTTGCCAATTGTTTCCACTGTACAGCATCAACTGCTGTGAATGTGTGGAAGAACCTTCACCAACACCAGCTCCTCTTGCCAGGCACAGCTCTTGCTGTGTGTCCAGAGCAGCCACCACTGGCAGAGCCAGCACAGCTCTCCCCGGCCACCACGGCCATCCCTGCTGCCATCCCAGCCTCCTGCAGCCACCGGGCTCACCCCCTCCCCAAGGCTGTTTTCTGTTCAGACTCAGCTCCTGTATGCTCATACTTCAACCTTGGTGAGTCAAAAATCATAGGAAATAAAGTTCATCTGCAGTAAGCAAGGATGTTGTGCAACAGTCTGTGTATGGTTCTGAACAAAGAATATGTTGTCAGGTTTTTATTTATGGGGTATTAACATGGGAAAGCAGCTTAAAACTGACATAACTACTCCAGAAACATTTTGTTTACCCCTCTGATCGAACTCAATATTTGTATAAAAATTAATTTATTACAAAGCCCATGGCATAACCATAACTCTCAAAGGACATAACCTGCCAAACCATTTCCCGAGAAGCTGATATGTTTGCAACCAGTTGCATCCCTAGCACAAGCCAGTGAGCTGTGGATGACAAACTGCAAGGCTACACACTCTCAGCTGCCTCTGAAATGCCAGCTGGTCCTGTGGACACTTAAACAGGTGCAGGACACAGATACCTGGTGGAGCTTCAGGCACAGTGTGCACAGTGGCAAAGGACCCCATGATTCCCAGCATAAAGCAGTGAAACTCCGCTTCAGTAACCTGGGGCACATGAGGCATCCATGTACTACTGAGTGGGGAAATGCCACAGGTGTTTATCTATAAGGTCTTCTCAGGGAGGGAAAAAGCTCTGAAGATGGCATCTGAACAGAGCTGGGAGACAAACATCTTACCTCTGAGAACAGAGAGACCAAAGAAGGCAGAACAGCTGCTTCTTGTTCAAGTGGCTCGACAAGCTCCGCAGCATCCTGTCCAGTTCCAGGCTGCAGCCAAAGGTACCCAGGTTCCTAAAACAGCACAGAGAAAGCAGTGGAGTGGTGGGACTTTGCCAAGCAAAGGGCTGCAGGGAACTCCTGCCCAGTGGAGTACTGGTGGAGGGGTTTAAAAAGCTTTAGACTCCTATAAAAATCTTTAAAAATCACAATATTCAACCTCACCTTTACCAAAAAAAAGGTCTAAAGGGATTTTTGCTGCCCACCATAAGGAAGGGCACTGGATGCACTGTGACTTTACAGACATGTATCAGCACTGTATTTCCAATATATATTGTCCCAAGATCTTTTCAAAACAATAGGAGTTCTACAATAACACTGTGACCCTGACTATTGCAGGAGGGTTCCTCCCAGCTTTCCTTCAGAGAGATGAGATAATTTCAGAGAGAAATTATCCTCACAGAAGATCATTACTGTGAGCTCACATAATTCCACTTTTAATCAAATGATAATTTAAGTGTAAATTCAATTTCATGCATTTAGAAAAACATTGGTATAATATACACTGCTATTAAAACCTCCCCCTCAAAAAAGATCATTCCTACAGTTGCCATTTAACAAGACAGGGAAAAAAAACCCAAACCAGTACAATTCAGAATTTAGACAGATATTTAATCTCTTCCTCAAAAAACCCACAACTTTTATATATAATATTAGAATCTCATATAGTAATTACAGAGCTCCAAAAGGGAAAGTATGGCAGATAAAACACACAGAAATTTAAGCCTGATTTTTATTCCTTCTGGAAGATAAATCTATACCATGAATATTCTGCTAATAGTCTTCCTTGAGTAATGCGTTTACAAACAATTGCTTTGAAACCATAACTCCTGTGAAGTTTTAGGGACTTGATTTGCTCCTTACTGACAAAGATGCGAAAGTTGGAATAATGACAGGAACATCAAGAGAGCTGAAATGCATTAGCATGAAATTCACATCAAATGCAAGGAGAGAAGCAAAATAAATCCACTCAGAAGTTTCAGAGCTTCAGTAAAAGCCAAGTTGTTGGAACCACGGCTCTCACAGGATGCGCTGTTAGCTGTGGAGATGATAGGCCACTTCATCAGCTGGTGTATCATAGCAGACATGATGAGCTGGCTCATTATTCTTGCTAAATTATGCATGCATGATGTGGGGGGAGGGGGGTCAGGATTGAAATCAGAAATCATTCCAGTTCATCATGTGCCAGATCACTGAAAAACCTTCAGTAGCTCCTGCTGGCAGGCAGGCAGTGCACAGGCTGTGCAGGCAGGCGTTACCTCTGCACAGATATTTCCATTTCACCTGTGATTGCCCTGCTGGTTGATAGTAGGGAAAGATGAGAACGCATCATCAGTGTCTTCTATAGTGAGCTGGAAAATTTGTAAGTCCTTAGTATTAATTCCACATTATCACGGTGATCCAGGATTACCTGGCTTAATCAGAAATGAGCAATCGTTTTGGGGCCCAGCAAAGCACAATCCCTGATTCCTCCCTCCCAGCAGTAGGATTGCTGTCTGCACCCAGCCGGGTACAAGGGGGCGGAGGACTGAAATCTCCTGTCATTTCGCATCTTCACATCTTTGTGTGAAGCAAAGGCACACAGGAAGGCTGGGCTGGCTCCTCCTCTGCACAGCCATAGTGGAGTGTTGGGAAAGCTTCAAAGATGTGTGCTGGAGAGGAAAAAACAAATAACACATATATTTTATACATATATATGGTGTTGCTCTGACATATAAAAATGCACAAGTATTCAAACCCCTGAAACATCCTGACAGACAGGCTTTCGTTTCCCAGCTGTCCCTAGCTTCATGCTGAGGGATGCAGGGATTTTCATACTGAACTGGATATTCCAGTTCCTCTGAAGATCTGTGCAAAATAGATTTCAGGGCATTTGCTTATTTTAATTTATATGCAAGTCCATCCCACAATGGGAATTCTTTCTTTTGGAGATGGCTTATCTGTTGGCTTGGTGTTTAGTCTTGAAAGGACTAAATCCCGGAGGAGCTGTTCCTGAAGCTCTGGAACCCAGTGGCTCCCAGCAGAGGCAGGCACCCCAGGTTACATGAGCAGGCTGGCTGGCAGGCCACAGGAGGTAGTAGAAAGTCTTTTTGGTACTTACCGTCCTTTTTCCCAGCCCAACACGGTGCTGGAGAACTTGGTTGGCAAGCAGGTCTGCGTGGCACAACCCAAGACAGTGAGGGCAGAGGTGGAGCTACCAGCACTGGCAAACTGGGCTGGCCATGGGCTCACCTGGCACAGTGCCCATCCCATGAGATGCCTGTGGCCAAAGCAGGAGCTCATTTGGCCTCTGGGAAAGCTGCCAGTAGCCCTGGGGGCTCTGGTCATCCCCTGGGGATCCAGGACAGCAGCTGAGTGCTCTTTATCGGTGCTGGGAAAATACAACAGGATGAGAGCAGAATAACAAAAGCTCTGAGATGTGATTTATGGAGAAAAAAGTAAACTAGCACTAGTTTCCAATGGCATTTAAGTTTCAGAGGCCAGCCAAGACTTCATTAAAAAAAACCAAAACCCATACTTCACTGAAACGGTCTTTTCTACAGGGACTTTTCTGTGTCGTGCTAGGCAGTGTTATAACAATAAACAGGCATCCTTGCCTTAAGAGACTGCAGATACTGCCAAAGCAGGCAACATTTTAAACCTACAATAACCTTTCTACTAATTGCAAAAGTCAAGCCAGACACCCTAAACAGGCACAAAGCTGGGAGAGCACTTCAAGGAAGAGTGACACAGCATGGGCTTTTACACAGGCACTGCTGCCAACTGGCTTACAGAGAAACTTTACATCACCCTAAAGCCCAGAAACTGCCTTCAAAAAACTAACAGGCTCCTTGAATGCCCATACACATAATGGTTTGCGACTTGAAGCCAATGTGTGTTTTCCCAGCTTCCCCAGGAAATGGTGAGGACCAAGAGGAACATGGAGATGCAGCTCCTGACATGAAGACAAATGCTTCTGCACTGAGCCCCAGGGGATGCTTGGGGGGAATCTGCTTCAGATGAAGAGAAGCCTGCTGCCACACAGCACACGTGCTGAGATGTATTAGAAGCTATGCCAGGAACAAGAAGGCAAATGATTATTTCTAATCAATCCTCCCCCTCCTCAGAGAACCAAGGCTAGAAGAGAGCTGGGATGTATTGGGTGAAGCTGCTGAGCTCTGCTCACTAGTTGCTCATTGCTTTTCACTGATGAACATCAATGGTAGCTCACTGAGCATCAGCCCTGTTGTGGGCTTACTGGGCTAATGGCTCCATTACAGCCACTGGAATATTTTAAGTGGGTTGGAAAGCACATTCCTACTCCAGTGATCAAAATTCTCTGAGTAGGGTGATCCAAACAGGGGCATTAATGCAGGTGCTTTTGACAAAGCCCAGGAGCTGACAGTGGTCATCATCTAAGGCCATGAGGCTGGGATGAGACCTCGGCTCCCTTCAGGGGCCAGGCAGTAGCACTGGGGTGAGACCACAGCACAAAGCCTTCACAAAGCCTTTGTGGGGCTGTGAACCAAAGTCCTTTCACCTGGCTCACATCCTGGAGTGGCTCAGGCAGTTTACTTTAAATTGAGTCAATTTTTAGAGTTATTGTTTATAAGCCAAGAGGATTTAATTTGAAATCCTACATTGTTGGGTTTGTTTTTTGTTGGTGTTTTTTTTTTTTTTTAATAAATTAACAGCACCCTCCCCCCAGCCTGGTCCATAACACTTTCCCTGGAGATGCTCAATTGAAAGGATCTGGAACTCATCACTGTACCATCTGCCTCTCTCTGAGAGGTGATCAATCATCCTGAAAGTTTAAACACCCACAGTGCCTTAATCTGTTAAAGTGTTCAAATCCACCTATTTTAAACAGTGAAAGGGAGGACATGCTGTCCCCTCATGGCACAGCAGTCAAGCCCCAGCTTCCATGCCTGCCAAGCTATAAAATACCAATGTTTCCTAATTTTTACAGTTAGTATTAAGACAGGGAACCTTCTTTTTAGGACAGACACTCAGACAGAAATGAAGAGCTGTGTGTGACAGTAGCTCATACACCACCCTGTAACAGGGATGAAGGAGCAGTGTGCATCCCAACACACAGGCCTGAGGAAGGATGAGCTCTCCCCAAACCTTCTTTCCTTCTGCCCACACACAGAAACTTTGCCTGGCATTAGAGAAGAGCAACATTAATGCCTCATCCTGCCACAGTTAACACTGGAGGTGCACAAAGGGCTCCTCCTCCATAGGACACAGGTAAATTCCTAAGTCAGTGGAAACCAAACAGATACTGATGGCTCCATTCCCCTCTGCCAGGAGCAGGTGCAAGGCCGGGCCAAAGGAACACTGGTCAATCCACAGATCAACATGGAAACTAGTTTTCCTTGGGCTGTCTACAAGGTTTGGTGTTGCACAATATGGGTGTTTTGGTCCACGTGGAGTCACTGCCTGAGAACAAGAGTGGCCCCCAATGCTACTGAGGTTGGCTTTCCTCTGCCCTGTGTGACTTGGTGCACAGGCTAAGTGCTTCCAAGGAAGGTGGTAGAGGCCACAGTTCTGGTCCCCTTGGGTTCCTGCTGCCTGGCACAGCCCTCTGTGTCCAAGAGGTATCATTTGGCCTTTCAGGGATGGGGCTGTACAGAGAGACCAAATGACCTGAAAGAGCTTGCCAGGAGAGCAACAGCCAGCCTTTAAAATCCTGCTGACATGTCTGTCAACAGCAGCACATTGTTTCTGTGGTTTGGACTTGGGACACACCAGTGCGAGCCCTCAGTGCAGGCACTGTTATATGAAATAGTGGGGGGGAAATGGTACAAAGCATTTACTATCGTTTCTGTTCCTAGCAAATGAGTAGGCAGACTATTAAGAGAGTACAGTTGAATGTAGGATTTCTTACAACAACCTGGGATGAGACATGCTGTTGTCATTGGCTTAGAGCAAGTCCTGATCAAAAAAATCACTGTTCGTCCAGAAGAGCAACAAATTGTTTGTTTTCTTAGACAAGAACACCAGGTAGTCCACAAGATCATGATTCATTCTTCACCATGAAGATCCCCACCCCAAGTTTTTCTAATAGATAGCTATTTACTGACCTGCTAAACCTTCTCCTTAGCTTACCTGGAGACACCAGCCAGCTTCATTGTGCTGATCTTCATCTACAAGGAGAAATACATGGAGCACCTGAGGGTTCTGCTCATCACTTCACAATTCAAGCTCCTGGATGTGGCTCTCCTGTGTTGGAAATGTGCTGTAGTTATGCAGGTTGCAATTCTAGAAAACAGATGGAAGTTTAAAAAAGCAAACACATCCCAACCCCAAAATTGTCTCTATTGGAGCTTAATAGAAAAGGAAGTAATTTATGGTACTGTTTGGTGTGCATATGCAGTATCTAAAAGTTTAAGGATTCCCTAGGGGGGTGAAGAATAATTCAGGCACACTTAGAGACAATCCTTCCCTGACTCTGCTGAGCCTTGTTATGATAGGGGTAAAAGAAGAGAATGGGGTGGCCAGGGAAAGAGATAGAATAAAGGGGAAATATTTGAGGATTTTCTAGATGATTATGTGAATTAGGGTATTTAGGTAAAATTTAAGCATTGAAGTTTTGTACTAAAACACGCTGGGTTTTCAGTGTGGATGTCCAGGAGGCACCTACATGTTGGACAATTTTCAAAGGGACACAAAGCCACACTATCACTTCAAAGAGGTCACAGTAGGTACCACGGGATATGTGAAAACAGAATAAATCTGTCAGATGCCTTCCATTTATGGATTGAAAGAGAAATTTCCCTGACAAGCTCCATGTCCAAGCCAACTGTGTTGTGCTGCTGTATGCTGACTATGGGGCAACCGAGGCATGAAATGCAATGTCCATCCCAGACCTTTTCAGTCTTGATCCAGCTGAGGATCTCTCAGTCCTGGCCATTTGACAGATCAGACCATAACAGAGATGAATCCCAGTCTGCATATGGATCCTCCTTCAGAGCCACTTCACCAGCCAGAGCACTGCTGAGTGAAAAAGGATTTTTGGAAACACTTACCTGCATGATAACTCATCGCCACTGGGAGCCAAAGGTGATGACCCTCCCTGTGCCACCGGCCAGCCAGCTCCACTCTTCTTGGTTTGAAATGAGAAGGAATGTCCACAAGACTTTCTGTTGCCTCTCTGGACCTCATCCACAGGCCTACAGAGACAGCTTCATGAAGAAAAGGGCTTTCTTGAGCTAACAAAACCACAGGAGGATCAGCCAAGGCTGATAATTAAAAATATGGCAAATCATAAATCAAGTAAAAATATAGTTAAAAACACATGCTTTGGGAAAGAGCAAAAAGGACCAAAAATTAATTTTCCTTAAGTCACCACATCATTGGCTAATGTCTGAAACACAGTGGTGCCTACTGAGATTTTTCTGGAGAAGAAAGGGAGATAACTGCATTCAAGACGTAACACAAGTAGTGTGAGCTAAGTTGTTTTAATTCTCTCCTTCCCTACCCCCAGGTTTCACTCCAGTGTCACTCACAACACTGGTTTTTTACCAATGTATACATCTGACACACTTTCAAAGCCTAGAAATGAACAGAATTCAAAGCACAGCGAGAACCGCTTGAAAACAGCTTTCTGATATTTATACAAACAACCTCGGGGCTTTGAAAACATCTCAAAGCCCCTGTGTCCCACTGAGGCCCTCCATCACAGGCGTGAGCTTTGGGTTTGGCCCGAGGCACAGGAAAAGCCTGAACTGGTGAAACAGAGGTTAGTCAGATTTGACTAAACATCTGGTCATCGTCAGTGTGCAGAGCAGCACTCCGAGGTGGGCGTTTATGATACTGGCCCTGAACAACTGCCATTTCTTACAAAATGGACAGTGTACGGACTTGTATACAAGGCTGTTTATTGGATTCTGTTGTTGTTTCCATCGGTTTCCTTTTCCAACACCCATCCTGCAGAAGAAGCACTAATCGCATCCATCAGACACCTCCCCAGACACCTACCGTGTACTTCACTGTCAGCAGCAGCGGCACCGTGATCCACCCCACAGAGACAGCTCCACCACGGGCTGGGAACCCTCCCACCACTGATCCTGGTCACTTTTGGGCTGTTTGCAGCACTCTCAGATCAGCTCCACGGGACCAAAAAGCATATCCAGTTCCAATCACATTGATAATGCTTACAGAGTTTGCAATTATAAAGAAAGTGTAGGCCAGCAATTGCATGTTTGGCAGCAGGGACTCCCTAACACCCCCTGACCCAGCTGCTTTCGTCAGAGGTGCCTGCTTTGAGGCAGCCAAGCTGGAAAAATCTTGTCCAGAAATGTGTGAATTAGTCAGTAACTCTGTGAGTAACAGGAAGGGAGGTCTCACGACCCAGATGATCGCTGCCTTGTCACACGGGCTGCAGGGCTCCGCAGAAAATGTTCAGAGCATTATTCATCCTGCCACTCACTGGAGATGCACGTTTTCCCTGAAAGCTCAGGGGGACAGTGTTCATCTCTGTGCTGTGTCTGTGCAGTCCCCACCCTGGAGACCCCTCAAATACTGCCATGGGACAAACAGGGAATGGGAGACATACTAAGTGGCCAGTCTTCGCGAACAAAGATCTGGGAAAGGTGTTTTCACCTTTCAAGCCTGCGCAATGGATTTTTTAGGTGAG
>JAWWLV010000011.1:17081720-17109382 GCA_035041135.1 Platyrinchus mystaceus | reverse complement strand
GACCTTCTCTTAGATGGATGGCCTTAGGGGCTGACGAGCTCCATCTACCCGGGGGTGTCCCTGAAGCAGGACTGGGATTCGAACCTGCGGCCTTGGCGCTGAGAGACCAGCATCTTAACCGCTAGGCCACCAGGGAGACATACTGATGCTATGTCATCACACATGCCCAAAGGAGAAAAGGAGATTTCTTTTTCTTGGAGAGAGAGAGAAGATTATTTAATGTAGCTGAATGGGTGACACCCCCAAAACCCAGCTGTTCTCAATGAGACAGCAACCCCACCAGGTGCAAACCTGCCCTGTCATGGTCTCCAGGTGAGCTCCGCCCATTTCAACATTTCTCCAGAGCAGAGAGCCCTATGTGACACTGGCCATGGATTCCTCAGCTGGGGAGAGGTCTGTAGATACCAATGGGGCCTTCCATCAGACCTCATTTGGGGAACTGCATGGGACAGGTCTCACTACCCCACAGAGCCCAGAAGAGCCAACCATACCCAAACCTCACAGAGGAGAGGCACAGGCTTACCTGTGTCTCTGAAAAGCCTTGTTGTGCACACCAAGGTCCTTCACTCACTTTGCACTGAGCTTGAAGGGATTCAGAGCAAAAATACTTGAGCATGCGCTTTCCTGAATGAAGGTCGCAGCTCCAGATTGTTTCTCTGTGTTCAAACAGTCATGTTAATAAATCAAAAGAAGCTCTCAGAATAGTCTTTTTCAAAAAGGACTAAAAACATGAGGGGGGTTGCCAGAAATAGTAGGCCTAGGTACAGGATTTGACCCCTCTTTTGCTGAACACACAGAAAACATCTGCATTGTCAAGCAAAACTATTTAGTAAATTGGATCAAGATGATTCTGACCATGTTTGTGGGTTCCCAAAATCCTTTCTTCAGATAGATAATGAGCAAATTAATATACAAGTGTTACAAAGTTGGGATATGCATTGATTTATAAGGGGGGCTTTTATGCCTCTAGGTAAACACTTTGTAGGTTGCTTTGTTTAAAAGAGCGTAAGACAGAGAATAGGAGCATTTCTACAGCACAGTACGAGGCTCACCACTGTCTGTAGGTTAGATTCAGTGCACAAATACAATGAAAATGAAATCATGATGACAACTTGGTATCTTATTCAACAACTTCCTAAAAGTAATTCAGAAAGGATGGCAAATTACCAAGTTTATACCTGCTTAGCACTGGACACTAAAATTTCAGTATTCACCCATCACAGAACAGTATCACCAGCAAGGCACAGCCTCATTCAATGAAGATCTTCACAAACACACAACAGAAGACCCAGTTCTTGCCAAGAGAAATCACACTGACAAAAGCACACTGGAGCTTGGCTGGTTTCGGCAAGAAAGTCGCCTATAGCAAATCCCAATTAAACCAGATATCTCACCCAAGGTTCTCTTGCCACTGCCCTTGCCCTAAGTTGCTGCATATTCCATAGCTCTGATTTGGAGGTAATGACCATCACTCTCTGACTGTGGACTAAGAGAAACTGTATTTGTTTACCTTCTATGATTTAACCTTCTACATAACCCAGATGGGGGTTTGAAAGGCACAATGATACCTCATTTAACATTTACATTACTCAGCTGTCTGCCTTCACTGATGGCCCATTCCAGCTTCCCTGCTTGAGTGTGATCCCTGTGGAGCACTCTGCTGCAGGCAGGTCTCCCAGAGAGCTTTCCAAGGCCAGGAGGAACCGCTGGCTGCTGCTGAGAGCAGAGGCTTCTGAAAGGTGATGGGCTAAATTCAGTTGTTTTTGCTGAGATTGTGCCACTAAGATCTTATCACCCTGGGAAACACACATGGAAGAGATTTAAACAACCACGGACACCAGAAGCAGAGCAGAATCTTATGGCTAAAACTACACTCATTAGAAAAAGCCTGGCAAAGCCTTGTGTGTCCATAAATAGAGTCTGCAGCAATGTCCTTTGCACCCAAATCCTATAAAGGAGGGATGGCCTGCCAGCCAGATAGATTAGCGAAGGGCATAGGCAAGAGAGAAGGGGTGGCTTTAGGTTATCACTGAAAACTGCTAATGGGAGTGATTATTTCTACAACCAATGATCTCCTGAGAACAGCAGTACTCCAGACCCACCTTTCTTTTGGTACTGTGATGACACAAGCTAAGCCACTTTGAAATGGCATGAGGTACTCCCATGTTTTAGCTGGAACACTAGGATAACTTTTTAGTTCTTGGCTTCCATTTCTCACTCCGGAGCATTTCTTACAGCACTGGGCCACCTTCCAGGCATAACATCTACTAAAGGCACTGAGTATGTCCTAGTTTTTCTCAGAAAACAGCCCAGAGCAAAATGACTATAATACAGCAAGTGCAGAAGAGAACCAGCAGTGAGGAGGTCAAATACTAATTAAAACCAAACTGGGAAAAGAGCAAACCAAAACTGCCTAATCTATGACCCCAGGAAAAAGTTATTGTGAGCAACAAACGAAATCAGTTACAGTCATGCTTTGCAGAACCAGGAGTACACAACTCTGCAGGGCAACATGTGAGTGGGGGCAGCCTCAATATTCCCAATATCCAGCATTGCTAGACCAGCATCTGTTTTCTGCCACCAACAGGTAGGAGCCTGGGAATGAGCACTTTCCACCTGCACACTGAAAAGGGCACCCATGGGTGCATGTGGGGCTTCCCCAGCACCAGAGCACCTGAAGGATGAGGCAAACCTACTGCAGTTGTGTAACTTCCAAAAGGCAAGATGAAAAATACATTGGCTGAGTGACATAAACCCACAGGAGACGAGCACAGCAAAGATACCTTAGGATATACCTCCCTAGAATCCAAGTCACTTCACAGTACAGAAGTGGAACAGGAACTTGACTAGGGTAAGTGTGGAAACTGAGTGGTGCTAGAACATAAATTCCAAGCACAATCACTTCTCCTGACAAAGTAGTTCCATCCTCTCCACAGGATCTTCCAGCTGCCTGTAGTAATAAGCACCTCCAAAGACAGTAGGAAAAAAAAAGTTCAATTAACACATGTAAACACGTAAGGAACATGGAGACAAAAACGTTCATGAATAATTTCTGATCCCACTGTTCACATCCCTCTGAGATTCCCTGTCGTCTATGAATGCCCAGATTCACCAAGAATCTTAACTGCAGGCTAGCTGTCCTCCCAACTTCTACTTTAGATGGAAGAAAGAGGCACTGAATAGCTCATCATTGCTCCAAGCAAGAAGAACTTCACTGTCATCCTTCTCCTCCTACAGATGCTGAGATTTCCTTCCCTTCCACCCACCAGTGCCCAGTCTTCACAGAGCCATTCTCAGCGCCCAGCATGCCCGATTAGAGGCAATACCATTGTCTGAACACATCTCTGACAAAGAGGAATTATAAAAACAGAAACAGGGAGTGATGGTACGGCATAAGAAAACAGAGAAACCAGCCTGAGTACCTGAGATCACTGCAGTTTGTATTTATGCCATACATCTGTATTCATCTTCTTCCTAATTGTTCTCATCCTTTTTTCTAAACAATAATGTTTGTGGGGTTTTTTTTTCAAATATCAGACAGGGTTCCAACCTCTGGATGCCTGTTCAGGTGTAAAGTCTTGGCATGCTGTTGAATTTATGTTAAGCCAGCTCATTACCGTTGAACAATAGCCAGTGAATTGGCTATTGTTCAAAGAAATCACTTATCAAGGCCATGCCCAACAAAAACAAACTGTTAGTGAAAAGTTTTGAAGTGTATGAAAGGAGGATTAAGGAAGAAGGATGTTGTTGCAGTTAATCTGTGAGATTAAGAGATGAGAGATCTGTTTTTTATTAAATGGACTCTCCCTATGATGTTAGGCAAGCTGTACAAAATCCCTTTATTTTCATTTCCCTCTGAATAAAATGGGAATAATACTATTTTCCTATCCAGTGGAGAGGTTTAAATCTTCAGCCCTAATGTTCACAATGCCGACGACCAAAATGTCTGTGAAGCATGAGGTGAAAGAAAAAACAACTCAGCCAACCACGTCTGATTGACTGAATTTTTTAACTCAAATGAATTGACTTTCATCCAACTTCCAAACCCCAAACCAACTACACACCATTAGGCTAAGAATAAGCATGAGAAATGACACTCTACAGGGTAATTTTCTGGAGAGGCGGAAGCCCCGGGAGAGGGGCTGGGGACAAGAGCAGCTCCTCGACCGTGACTGGGCGGCTGCGCCTATGACAATCTCATTAATTTTGTGTGGCAGCACAGCGTCCCAGGGGCGGCTGGAGCCCGGGGTCTGCTCCACACCCCTGCCAACTCTCACGCTCCTGCCCTCACACCCACACGCCTGCTCCGTTCCAAGGCATTAAATTGCATTTGTGCAGCCGAGACCTCCACGGTCTCACGAGGTCGCCAATTTTTAACCTGCCTCTTTGCAGCAGGCTGGTGCATTGCATCCTGCCCAGCAAGAGGAGCAGCTGTGCAGTCTCCATGCTGGATGAACTAAGGGTTTCTGAGGAGGCCGAGCTCAAGGCTGAGCTCTGTGAGCTGCAGATGTGTAGGAGCTGGGCACACCTGGAGCGGGAGGGGACAGGACCACTCCTCTGACACCTTGCCGCACTGAGGAGCAGTCACATCCAGGATATTGTTTCCCACATTTCTGGGGAAATGACTGTGCTGCCTCCTCCATGCTTTGCAAAAGGATATTACATAGAGCCGTGCTGCCTCCACAGCCTGATCCTGTGCTCTGCTGACATGTCACAGCTGGAACTGCTACCAACCACTGTGAGAAGTGACTTTCGATCATGAAAAAGAAAAAATGAAAAAAAAAGTCACGTCAAGCTTGGCAAAGCTTTGTGGTAAATTTTCAATGTTTCTCCCACACAACCTCTGCATCAGTAAGGTTATTGTTATTATCATTATTACAATTTAAAGTTACAGGCAAATAGCTTTTAGAACATACAATGGGTGACTGCTTTGGCTTTTAAAAACTGTCCAAGATGTTGACATTAAAAGGGGCTGTTGCATACCCATAACATCTCCTTTCCCATTACCATCAGCAACACCGTGAAATCCTCTGTAAAGTAAAACCACATGCTGGAGCATTAATGATAATGGATGGATAGGCTGAGGCTGCCAACGAGCATTGCTGAGTGTAGGTCAAGCAAGACAGAACACAGAAGAGAAACATATAGAACAAATGCTCTCAAATAATCACCCTCCTTGAAGTAACTGTGTATTGAATCAAAATCATGATAGATTCTCTTGCAGACAAATCCTACCTAGAAGAACAACTGAGAAATCCAGACAAGTCTCCAGGAGCCATCCGCTCCCTTCACCGTGGGTTGGCTGTGCATGGGCAGCCACTGCTGCTGTCTTCACTCGCCTCTTGGAGGTCCAAGATCTCCATGGTGGGTGTGGAGGGAGATCTCCATTCAGCCTTAGCTCTGCAATACTTCCCAAGTATTTTCACTGTCAATACAGTTTCCCTCACAAACAACTCAAACCCAGGTTTTGATGACAAGGCTGCTCTGAGGCTTGTCATTGCTCCTGCCATAAAAGCAGAGCAGAACATGGAAACCACAGGAGTCCGTCTAATATCACAGCTACACCAGAATCAAGAAAGCTCAGATTAAGCCTAGAAAATGTCCCATCCTGCTCTGTTTTTGCTAAGTTGTGTGTGATCCAGCTGCAGCAAATCTCAGGGGCACTTTGCCAGGCAGCACTGCGGCAGCCCAGGGGTGCAGGCAGCCCCCACCCTCCCTGGGGAACACAGCCATGGAAGCACTACCTCACTGGTTCACCATGGATGGCATGAGGCACTGGAAGGATGGAAGTGGTCTGCACACTTCCAAAGGCTCCGAAACACACTCTCAGGAATCAAACAGCTGAGAATAAAGCCCAGCAGCGAGATAAGTGGGGCATGGGCTATGAATCTGCAAGATGTTGGAGGGAAGTGTTTTATGGGTCTTCCTTCCTTCCTTCCTTCCTCTCCTCCCTTTTCTTTTTTTGGCTAAATGCTCAAGGTTTTCTCTGGAACACAGCTTTCCACATCCCTTGTGCAAGCAGCCAGGCGCCGGCCGTGACAGCGCTGTCTGGTGTTGTGGGGGGCTGCCGGCCTGACGTCAGCTTCTGACTTGGTAGCTCCCACTCTGAAAACTGAATCCCAGGAGCTCCCTGCTCCCAGCTACCATGTGTGCTGCTTCTTGGGTCACACTGGCTGCTGCTGCTGGGTGTGCATGTGCTGCACTCCCCCAGACGGATTCAACAGAGACAGGCTGTGCCAGCCACACCTGTGGGCAACAAGGAGGGGCAGGAGCTGGTTCCTCATGGCCAGCCTGCCCTGGTGTATGGAGAGGGACCAACTTCAGCTCCTGTCATGTCCTCCCACCACCTTCTCTGCTCCTGTCAACCCCTCTGCCTGAGCCTGACCTCCAAGTTACTGCACCTCTGACACCCACACACCTCCTCCCCCCACTGATGCCTTGGCAGCAATTCTCTTTTTCCAAACTAAACCCAGGAACCAAACCCAACATAGGGCAGAGAAGGAGCATGAGGGTCAGTCAGGATGCCTGCATTGAGCATTCACCTTACTGATGCCAGCAAATTGCAAACCAAATATCTTTGAATGAGAGGTGCCTTGAAACACGGATTGAGGGATCCCTTGTGTGGGGGGGCAGGGAGGGACCTGCCAGCACAGTACATGGTAGGGCTTGTCCACAGCTTGGTTACATGGCAAGCAGAGCAAGGCAGAGAAAGCCCTTGGTGCTGATGAAGGCAAGCAAAGCCAGCACACTGACACAGGAAGAAATTAAATGCTGGGGAGGCTTTGGGCTTGTCATCGCTTAGAACTTGCAAACACAACAGTGGTTATTATGAGAGTTGATCAATGAAACTGGAAAATAGAACTCTCCACTGAGACAACTGCTGAATCAAAACAGCTACAAGAAGTAGCTCTTCCCTACCAGAAAATGCTTGGCTTCCCACAGCACATGTCTGTTCTCAAGTGCTTTATCACCTTGTGCCACATGCTTCAGAAGAAGGTGGCTGAGCAGCTCGAGCAGGTGTTAGAGAGCTGCACCTCAGGGTGGCTGAACCTCCAAGCTTGTGGGAAGTCTAAACCTCCTGAAATCTGTTTTCACTCCAACTTGCAAAAAGAGCTAACATTTGTGAAATTTCTCATGACACAGAATGACTTTCCCGTCTGAAAACAATATCTGGTAAACATCAGCATAAGGCGTTTCCGCAATCAGCTATTCCCTCCACAAAGTCCAGTAGCTCTGAATTAAAACAAGATGAAAAACCGCAGTGAAATTGTCAGGGAACCTCTGCTCTCATCCTACCCCTCTCCTCTGGTCTCCCAGATCACACAAACAGCCTGGGAACCCTCATAGTCTGTCTTAGGTTGGGGTTGTAGATTTTGGGGAGCTGGATGCAGGTCTGTGGGCCCAGTGAACTCCTCAATGTGAAGCCATTGAATCTATGAGTGAAACCAGCTGGTGGCCAAACCACCCCACTGAGGCCAGTGGGAACCCAGCAGGACCCTCAGCAGAGCCCAGGCAGTGCCATTCCACATCTAATCCACTGAGACACTTCTGGTGATGCCAGAACCAATCTGATCAGTCACCTTTCAACAACTCAACTCGCTTCTGGAGAGTACAGCAACAGTTTTAAGAACAGGCTGGACTGGCAGGAAGCCACATAGGCCACACAACAATCACCACGCCCAATGGATAAGGAAGCCCCTAGGAAATGGAATATCAATGTCACGAAATTCTGTATTTCATCTAAGCACAAGGTTTCATAACACTTCATTCCAGCTACTTGCACCCATCCTAGTGACCATTAGCAGTTTCCACAGTGTTGCATTCAAAGCAAGCTGCTCTTGGTGCTGTTCCCAACACATGTGGTCATCCTGTGAGGATGCTTCTATCCAATACAGACAACAAATAAGGGCAGGACAGGAACAAAATCTGCTTGCTTAGATCCACTGCCAGGCTGGAAATAAAAATTCCAGCTGCTGGGATGGACAAAACATTTCCTCTGTACTCACTGCACACTCAGAATTACATCTCTTGTGTTGCCCTGGGAGTTTCCTTTAATGTAATCTCCTTTTTTAGTTTTAATTGAGAAACCTTGGGGAATTTTAAGCCAGTTCTGGTAAAGCAGAAAAAAACCCACAAACCATGCTTCCACTCCAACCATCCACTGGTGGAGCTTCAGGTTGAAAAAGCAACACATGAACACAATGGCTCAGGTGTCTCTCCAACACCTGTGAGGGAATTAATCACACAGTCATTGATACTTTGCCAGGCAGGAGAGGGCAGCTGCCCACACAGCAGGCAAAGCAGAGCCTGGCAGTGCTTCCTCCCTGGGGCTGCGAGTGCTGCTGGACCGGACAGCCTGGCACAGAGAGCACAACAGGCAGCAGCATTTGCTCAGCCACGGTCCCAGCTGAGGAGGGTCCAACAGCCAGGCAGGATCACAGCCAAAACCCAGAGCATCCTGGCCACTCTGACCCTGACACATGCTCTCCCAGCTCCACTTCCCAGCAACAATAAAGGAAGAGGAGGAAAGCCTTCCCTCCATGGTGAGGTGTAAGACCAGCCTGTGGGAACAAGCCAGTGTTTAACAACTGCAGCTGTGCACCCAGCACTGGCCCATACTGCTGGCAGGATCCATGAGCTGTCGGGCACATGCTGCATCCATGCGTTGCAGTGTGCTTGCCCCAGTTCACTTCCTAAGGCTTTGCAGCCACATCCCCAGAGGAGCTTGGCTCCAGCAGCAATCCCAGCACCCTGAGTTTGTCCTCTGCAGCCTTCCCACTTCCAGCCTTCAAAATCACCCCTCTTTTTCCCCCTGAGTGGCCTTGACTCCCCTGCAGGTGATGGACTTGGGGGACAGACAGCACAGGAGGCTCCCGCTGCAGGGCAGCTCAGAGCAGGAGCTGCTCTTGGGAAGGCCAGTGGCAGGATGGGATTCAACCACCTCAGAGAATAGACCACGGACAAGTATTTATGGCCCAGGCACCCGATCCAGTCACTCCTGTGAAGACCATGAGCATGGCAGACTCCAGCTGGAGGCTGATGACAGCCATCCTGTGTCTGCAGCCTCTGACCACGCAGCACAACACTGGTGGATGGGAACGGATAAACTGTGAGATCCAAGGGGAGATTAGGCTGCAGTTTAATGTTTTGTTTCATATAAATATAACATCACTTTAAGCTGCAGTCACACATCCCACCAGCCAGTAATTCTCAGGCCCTAGAACAATTCTTCCATATAGATCAAAAAGTGCACTGCAGAGGCTGCTGCTTACCCCAAGGTTTTTCCCTACTGGTGGCTCAAACAAACATTGGAATTTCAGGCTGAGTTCCCCCAAATAGGTTAACCCCATTCCCTCCTCTTGGGAACGGTGCAGCAGAGGCAGGGCACTGCCCTTTGCCCAGTCACCCACCACCTCCTGTCCCACATCACAGGCCCTGTCAGCCCCTTCTCCTGCATCTAGCTGGGAGACCCAATGAGCATCACCTGCAGGACAGTGGGGGTGGGAACAGGGAAGAAGTAGTGATGCTGGGATACAAATCTGTGGCCAAGAAGAGGTGCTGACATGCTCTCTCTCAGGCAGCATGAGGGCAGCGCGGTGCGGCACATGAGCCCTCTCCCCAAGGCGTGCCTGGGTGTTTCCCTGCAGAGACCAAGGATGACTCAGGGCTGCATGGAGCTCTGCAGAGACCTTTGGTACCCCCAGCCCAGCACAAGCACTCACTGCCACCACGTGAAGAAAGAGACAAAGGTGGCCCAGGCACAGGGCAAGCCACCACTGAGGAATCACAGCTTCAACTGCTCCCCACCCCAACTTCCCAAGTACAGAGAGAGAATGCACTTTTCCCCATCATCACACCCACAAAGGACAACCCCAGCTACCAGCACTTCACAGCCAGTGACACAAGGGCACAAGGGACACAGTGGAAGAAGGTCTGGGATGCCTTGGATGCCTCATCCTTCTTCCATCTCTCCTGCCACTCCCAAGGGAGCAGCAGTGAGCCAAACCCAAAACCAGAGGAGGAGAAAGGACTTTCTCCTCTTTTTTCACACCAAAGTGCTGAAACCCAGTTATGCCAACGGGGTGGGGGTGGACATCTTCCACCCCCAGTCAGTTGTCAAGGTATCTCACATCCCATCTTGCAGTTTTGGAAAGAGAAGATCAATCTTTACCAGCTCACAGCCCCAGCAGCTCCTGCCTGCTCTGTGCCTACCCAGGCCTGCACCCTATGAGGCTTCTTCTGCTGCCGAGATGATACTTGAGATGATCCCAATTAGAGAAGTGAGGCTGTCACAGTCTCAGCTGCACAAGTGAGATGAGAAAACTAATGGTGTCACCAAGTGTCTGCAGAAACAAATTTACAAACCTAATCACCTCCCAGCACAGCTAGGCTGCCAGTGCCTGAAGGAGGGTGATAGGGGAGAAGAAAGCTTTTGGGACTCTTAAAGAATATTAATTCACCCTAATAGGAATCGGATCTGTCCTTGCCTGTAATCAGTAGCAGAACTGAGATCCTGAACTGGAATATTAATGCAAGTGCTCCATGGGAGATGGAAACCTCTCAAAACCTCTCTCAAATGATGAGAATTAAACATTAGGAGCACAGCACAGCAAACTGCAATGCAGTTGTGGTGTCAGGAGGAGTCTGCTGGAAGGGGAGGTTGATAAATTCTGTCGAAGATGTGACTGTCACCTGGTAGTGCCCAGGACAACAGACCCTCACCAACAGCTTCCCGACACACTGATTTTTTCTTCTAGATACTCTTGGAAACTTGGGTGTGATCCCTGTTTCTCTTTTAAAAATAGGATAAGTGGACCAGGTGCATCCTCTGTGCATAAACGCAGGCCCAAACAGCTTCTGCAAAGCCAGATCTGTCTGGAGGAGGTGTCAGGAGGGATGGGTAGGGAGTTCCAGGCTGCAGGAGAACAATGGCCTTCCTCCTCCAGCACTGTTCGCAGCACTGCAGGCAAAAGGGGCTGTGGAGAATCCTCCTGATTGCCAACCCACACAGCATCATGGGGGTAGGGGGTGAGGGGGAGGAGAGAAGGATGTGTGGCATGCACAGAGGGTGCCATGGGGAGACACAGGCCCTCTGTCTCCCTCTCACAGCCCAGACCTCTCCTTGGCTTCACTTTGGCTTCAGCAGAAGTTCCCTATTCCTCATTATTAGAGAAAAGCAAAGCCTCAGGGCCTTTGAGCTTCATAATCCACTTTGCAAGGAAGGCACAGAGAGTGCAGCCAACACCTGCAGCATTCTGCATATCCTCTGGCTCCTCTCCACCAAAGCAAAAGTCCCACTCCCTGCCCTGCTCCACCATAAAATGAGCCATGGCCTCCATAAATGGGAACAGGGTTAAATCATGACAATCCAGGAGTGATCCCTTGGTGCTCAACTATTGATGAAAAGGGAGAAGCTACAGCCTTTTTTAGCAAAACATATTTGTAAGAAGCATGTCAGCAGCATATCTTAACTTTTCTGTATACACAGCAGCTGCACAGTAACAACCACACATGGCATTGCAGAGCATCAATGACTGAAGCTGCCAACAAAACAATAGAACATGTTAAGGAAGAGCTCTATTTTCCCCTGTCACTTACATGACAGATCTCCTTAATTACCTAGTTTACTGTCAGAGAAAATTAATGAATGAGAGATAAATTGGCTTCTTTGTTATTAGTATCTCTATTGCTTTCTTATGTATCAGGTTAATTTAACGTTAATGAAAGTGAGGATTAAAAGCCTCAATTACTGCAAGAGTGGGGACTGAGGCTGAAGAGCCTTACAAGAAGCCCCATAAGGAGCTCAAACACGTCGGACCACGGCTGTGCTTGGAGACCCGGTGCTGCAGAAAGGCAAATCCCGGGGCGCGGATGGACCCCTGGCCGGGGTGGGCTGCAGGCAGCTCCCACCTCCCTGTTGAGGCTGTGGAGCATAGGAGCAAAGATGCCGTTTGCGGGCACCAGGCGGAGCTGGTGCGACAGGGACGGGCTCGCCGGGTCCCCGCAGCCCCCGCGGCAGCCCCCGCACTCGGGAGCCCTCCCAGCGCACGCCCCGACGGGCGGCTCGGTAGCGACAGCCACGGGGAAACAACAGAAAAAGGACAAACACAGTACTAGTAATAGCAATTGCAAGTAGGGATCTGGCAAAGTCTGCAAGGACCAGAGGTGAGGGGACAATAGAGGAAAATGACCGTCACTGCTACGGCCCTGCGCGGTGAGCAGTGGGACCCACCAGTCCCAGCCGCACCCTTCCCGTGCAGGTTACGGCACCACAGCCCCGCTGCCCGGGCACGGGAAGCGCTCTGCTGGGTGCCAGGAGCACACCACGGCACAACCCATGGAGGGGCTGGAGTTGCCATACTCGTCTTCAGCTAATGACAATTTCTGCTGTGTGTCTCCATCACAAATGTAAGATTTCTGATACATGCAATGTATTTTCCTCCACCAAGTGGTTGTGTGTGAAGCTTTGTTTGTCCTGGGTACAGAGCACAGCACCAACACAGATCAAATATCCTGCCTGAGCTGAGCGCAGAAAAATTCCCACCCCAGACCCACCAGTGTAAATCTGGGAAGCTTGGCTGTGCTCACAGGACTACCTCAGGATTTACAAAGGCACTCATGAAAGATGAATTTGGTCCAGAACTCAGGAAAGGAGAGTGCATTGAGCATTTGCTTCCCTAAAAGAGTCAAGCTTGCCAGCTTCTTCTTAACATGAGAGGCTGAGCCTGCAGTCTCACTGCCAGTGGTTTCCTGGGTGCCCACCTGTGCCATGGCACCATGCCAGGAGTGGGGAGCAAGGGAGCACCCCCTGCCTTTGTGCTTGTATCCAGGCATCAGGGAGTGTTCCCACTTATCCCCAGCAACTTAGCCCTCAGAAATACCACTGTGCTTGCTTCAGAAGAGACAAAAACCACAGTTCCTGTAGCCAGAGGCTAAAACAAAAAAAGCAAGAGCAGTTACCTCTGCAGGTTGTGTTAAGGTGACCCAGAGTGAACTCTCGTGCTTCCCCTGACCCCTGCTGCCCACAGCTGCCTTTCTCAGCACACACCCTGCTCCTTCAAGAACGGATTTCCTCCCTCCATCACCCAGACTCTGCAACTGACCCAGGAGAAAAGCCTTTCCCTTCGGGCTGGGTTTATTCACCATCCTGCCTTGTGAGCACAGCCATGGCAGCATCTCCACTCCCTCCTGGCAATTAGGTCACCCAAGGCAGGGCTCACAGGAGTCCTGGGATCACGCTCCCACTCCTGGGTATGACACTGTCTGACACATCACTGGGTGCCCACCGCCCTCACAAAGTGCACTCCTCAAAATTAAAACCTTGTTTAGAGGGTGTCAACCAATACTGACCACCTTGGCTGCTGTCCATCAAGGTGTCCATCAGAGGAATCAGCAGCTCAGTGTCCACAGCACCATTACCCCATTGGTCACAGCCAGGTCAGAGTCATTTCCACCAGACTGAATCATTTATATCAAGCATGACATGTACAAAAGGTAAACCCCCACTATGTTTCCCTTCATTCAGGGTTGTGATGCCATCATACCTCTAAGTGTAACTTTTAAAACTCCCTCTTCAGTTTCCCACCAAGGCTGTTTTCCCTGGTGTGCTTTGTTGGGATCAGCACACAGGATGAGAAGCCCCAGCTGAGCTTGCTGCCCCCCTTGCCAGCCCCACACACCTCATGCATCCACCCATTTTGGCTGCTTACCTGGAAGCTCCTTGCTTGGTGTTTGGGACACAGAGCTGCAGCAGACCCCTGCCAACCTGCACTCCTTACTAGGCTGTTTTAAAAACCTGAAAGACATGGCACAGTATGCAAGGAAGAAGTATAAAATAGAGTCTGCAGAGATATGGACAGTATGGAAAATGTGAATCTTTGCCCTCCACTACTGAATTCATCCATGGAGTAACTGTGCCCTCTGACACCTCACATACCTGCCTGTGTAATACCTAGTACAAATGCTGTATGTCCTGCATTTAAAATACATATATTTTATACACTCACCATTAAAAGCAGTATTTTCAGAGCAGTTTTCCTTTGACTTGAAGCTCTTCTCTTCTGTGATCTATTGCAGGCAGGTCAAACTAGTATCATCCTCCTCTTTTCTGTTTTAAATGATGGAGCATTTCCCCCATGCAAGATTCTGACCTTCGCCTGTTAAGCACCCTCTTTCTCTTAGGTAAAACAAGATTATGCTAAACAGTCACCCTGAAGTACCTTTGGCACGAGGGAGTAGAGAGAAGGCCACGAAATATCTCTTTAAAGCTGTTTCTCCCAGGAATCCCACTTCTGGCTTTATTCCTGAGTTCATGACTACCCTGTCCATGCCCACTGCCAGGGTTGTAGCCCTGTGTTTAGAGATCACTGTCCTGCTCCGATCCCCTTCTCTCTCCTTGTACCTCCCAGCCCTCCCTCACACACACAGCAGGAAGCCTGGAGAGCCAGCCCACCCACAAGATCCCCTCTTGGCTGCCTCCCTGGTTGACCAGACATCTTCTCCAGCTCTGAGAAGCCCTGGCTAAGTTTCTAGTGTGCTAGACAAGATTAAATAATCACCCTTGTAGATGTAAAATACCACTGTATGATTTATTAAAAAGTCCAGAATTCTTACAGAGCTCATGAAAACATGGAGGGGGGGTTTGTAAATGCCCAGTGAACCATATTTCCTGTTCTGCAGGTTTTGGTCCCCGAGTCAAAGGGGTACTTGAGCATCACTTGCAAGGGAGCACCAGATGGGAGAGCATGGAGGTCTGGCGTAGGGACTGCCAGCCCACCAGCAGCAGAGAGGCAGGTAAGGAAACTGTGCAGTGCAGCCCTGGCTGTCCCCAGCTGGCACATGTACATGTAAATACGCATAAAATTGCATGGAACCCCCTTGGAGGAAGGGTGCCCATCACCCCCTGATTCTCCTCAGGCCACAAGAAGCCACTGCCTGTCAAACTTGAATCCTGAGCTAAGAGGTGATGAGAAGGCACTCTCCAAACAAATTCATGTTTTTGTGTAAAGCAGAATTCAGATATATTTGAAGGAGAGAATACCTGTTTACTCTTTGGAAGGTAGGTATTAACAGATGTGGCTTTTCTTTGAATAATTTCACTTCTCTGTCATATTTTTCCCATCTATTTTCCTTTGGGATTTATTTAATCCTACTTGAGAAAAGAAAACTGCTGATCAAGATGGGAGTTACTTCAGCATCTGTTGCTGAAACATTGCTTCATTTCTTCTGTCCTTTTTACTCTCCAGCACTCAGCAATTCCCTCCAAGATTCTTAATTTCTCTTGTCTTCTGTTAATTAAAACCCAGTTGAGATTGCCTGCTGATAACTGCACACTAACCCAGCCCAGCCTGTTGCTGGGTTAATTTTGCTAAGTGTCATATAAATAGGCAACAGCAAGTCTTACTGGCACTTCTCTGCAAGTGTTTGCTTTTTGTGTGTGCTGTGCTAATTTGGGGAAAAGAACTCACTAGAAATGTTTTTCTTGAAAAATATTTAAAAAAACATTCCTATGTATCACATCTTGCATAAAATTGACAACATTGGTAAATTTTAAATACCAACAACAGGGGAAGTGAGAAGGAACACAGAGGAAAATCAACACAACCACTGTGACCATGTCACTACCTTGTCCCAGTATGTCCTGGCAAGGCAAGGTGAGTCCCCATGGCTGGGGCATCCAGCTGCTTAAGCAGCTCAGGGAAACTGCACCTTCAAACCCCATCTGAAGATGTCACTGGCTATTTTTTAGCATCTTAGAACAGCTCTAGGAGTCATATGGCTTATTCCTATTCATTGAACAATAATCCCCTAATCTATTCTGCATTAAAAAACCCTCAAAACTTTATGTAAATACAGTGTTGTTTTTCCTGCTTTGCTTCCAGCCTCCTTAACATCTCTCCATGGAAAGTTAGTGTCTATCTTGATGCATCCACTACTGAGATGTCACAGGGGTACACTGAGCAGCAGCAGTCACAGCACAAGGAGGCACAGCACGCCCAGAAGTGCTCTCCTGTCATTTGGGAAGAATGAGTCCATCTGGCATGTTTGCTTTCAGTCATATAAAGAATTCCTCCTCCTCGTCCTCTGCTCTGTTTGCAGGACTGGCTTGTGGTGTGTGCGAGTGGAAGCCCAAAGCTCTCTGCCCTGCTCCTTGACTGCTTTTGGCTGCAGCAAACGGCTGGGTCCCGTCCTGGGAGGGCAGGGCACTGCTGGCCCCATCCGTGGGGGCTTGCAGCTGCAGGAGGCTGCTCTGCAGGGACCTGGAGAAGTGGTTCAGTGGGCAGCGGCCGCTCACAGGACCCACCACAGCGAGCCCGGTGTCCACGTTGGTCTCCGTCGCTCGCCGCCAAAGGCGGCTCTCCTGGGAAGGAGCCTGCAGCCTGCTGCTCACCTGCCTGAGGAGGGACGGGGCATCCCACCGCCACCGGGCTGCTGGAACACTGTGGGAAGAGCAGAAGTGCCTGTGGAGGTCACCGCCGGCTTGGTCAGGAGCAAGCACTTCACTTTTGTCAGGTTTTGTTTTACCCTTCACAGCTCTGACCTCCTGGCTTCTCTGCCCAGGATTTCCCTGCGCTACAGGGAGAGGGGCTGGGACAAAGTCCTGCAGGATTTTTCTACTGCCGGTATTATTATGCTGATGGGAAAGCCCAAGGTTTGCTTCAAGGTACTTGGAGCTGTTTTGAACCTGTTGAAGAAAATTCAGAGAGAACCCTGTTAACATATAGTTGTAGCTTGACCAAGTGATGATGCTCTCGCCCAGCTGCACTGTGCTGGGGTCACCTGCAGTGTGAGCCAATCAGAGCCCCACTAGAACAGCACAGGAGTCTTTCAAGCCTAAGAAATGGCAGATGAAGCAAAGCAGATAATGTGATGCACATGGAGAAAACCAATCTCAGCTTCACATACAAAATGCTGGGTCGTGAGCTGACCGTAATTGCGGTCTCATCTCTGTGACAGATAGCTCTGTGTTAGCATCAGTTCAGTGCCTGACAGCAGTCTAGAAAGCAAATGAAATCTTTAGAATTATTCCTAACAGAGTGGAGAACATTGTTATGCATGGAGCAGCTCTGGTCCCAGATCAGGACCATCTCTAGCCACAACAAACCATTATGGAGCTAGAAATTATCAGAAATGGACAACAAAGGTAATTGCAAGCACAGTAAAGAAACAATCAGGTAAGCTGGGAATTTTAAATCTTGGACCAGTTTGGGAGGGAGAGGATAAAACACCATGAGCCACCTGGAGAAACTAATATATCTTGTATAATGCAAGAAGAAGAGGCCATCAAATGAAGTCAGCTGGAGCCAGTTCCAACTAAAGAAAGGTGGCAGCAGACTTGGGGAAGTCCTTGCCAAAGTACGTTGTGGATACAAAAAATTCACGTTTTCACGGGGAATCTAGACAAACCCTTGAAAAGGAGTTACCACAGCTGGCATGAGGGAAGAATGACAACTCCATGTGGAGTCCATGAGCCGACCCTTTGCAATATGACAGAAATTTGGGGCAGGGGGATAAACTGCACATACTTAGAATAAAGATTTACAGTATGAACCAAAGAGTTGCAGAATAAAGTGTCCCACACTAGACTGCCAGCCTGCTGCATGGAGCATGGACACAAGATACATCTTCAAGTTCAAGTGGATTACACCTTCCTCTGTGAGGAGCACAGTGCAGCATGGCTACATCTCCAAAAAATCTTCTGAATTTCCTGCCAGTGAATTCACATACAACTGTCAGCTTAAAGACCTTGCATCTACAGCAGGAAGAACAACAGAGTAATTTCGGAAGGGGCCTTCGGAGGTCACTTGGCCCAGTCCCCTGCTCCAGGCAGGACTAACTTCAAAGCTTCATGAAGATGCCCAGGGCCTTGTCCAGCCCAAGAGGGAAAAACTGGTTTATAAAGTGATACTGAATGAGGCAGCAAGGACTGCCCTGAGGATTAGTGTTCAGAGTGGCATAAAAATAGAATGAAAAGAGAAATTAACTTTATCTGTAATAGATGAGTCCTGGAAGAAAAAAAAAAAAAAAAGCATGGGCAAATAATTTAAAATCCAAATTACAAGAAAAAATAACCAGAGGTGGGAGGGTTTGTTACAACTGAAAGAAAGCACCACTGAGCTAAACGGCCCTCCTGCTCACATGTATAATTCCTACTACATATCACCTCAGCACAGACTGTCTTTTTTTTTTTATTTACTTGTATTCATATAACCCCTGGGCTGCACACTTGAACAGAAAAGAGAGAGATCTCCTAAGCTCCTATCTTTTCAGCACTTTTGCCCAACTGCAACTCACTCATGAGCTCATGCTATCTATTACAGGCAATGTTGTATCAACACTATGCTTAAAAAGTTTCTGGTTTTGGATGCCAAAAATCTGCTTTCAAAAACATTTATGCTGCAATGACTTGTCAGGAAAAGACTAGGCTGCTACGATCATTTGTTTGAGGCAGGGAAGATGTTTTACTAGCTGCTATAAAAAGCATTAATACTCTCCATTTCAAGAAAGAAGTAATGATGTTAATTTAACAGTATAGAAACATTTCAAGGCTCAGTGCTTGTATTTATCAACAGCATCACAGCACTGGCAGACACCGATTACTGCGCTCACAAATTCAAAAGAAAACATGGACAAGCAAAATCATAATTTTCATATTGAATCAGTCCTCCTTTCCTTGAAAAAAAATAAAAAATGAAACCCCTCCTGTCAGAGCACTACAGACACATACCTGAAGCAGAATGGTATTTCCTTCATAGTCCTGTGTTTGCCACTTGGTGCTGCTGATAGGAACACATGGGTTAGGCAGGAGGGGCACCAGCTGCCCGATTTCTTGCACCTTGAACTGCAAGGCTGACGACTCCCTGGGCTCAGCAGCCACGCCGATGGGCAGCTGCTTCAGGCAGAGCTGCACGGCCACATGTTGGGTCGCGTGCAGCACAAAAACAGAGAAGTTACTTTTCTGCACAGTTGCTTCTTTCCGCAGGATCATCTCGTAGAGCCTCACTGCATCCTCATAGTTATCAAAACTGCAGTAGAGGGTGACACGCAGGATTTCGGGGCCACAGTGCACTCGCCTGATGCCCCACACAGGCAGCTGGTCATCCAGGGCATAGAAGTCCTGGTGAGCTGGGGCATAGGGGTGGCTTTGCCCATTAGCAACCTGGGCACACTGGTACCGCCAGGGTGGATGCTGGAATTGCTCGTGGACCTGGAAAATCCGTTCTTCTCCCAAGTCCTCGTGTAGAAAGAGGAGAACAGATATTCCGGGAAAGCCACAGTTTCTCCTGCGATATCTCTCACAGTATTTTGATGGAGTAATTCGCTCAGACACCAGGAAAAGGCGAATGTCCAGGCAGATCCACTCCAAAAGCCGATCCAGAGTTTGCTGCAGAAGAAATGAGTGTCCCAAATGGGCGAGAAGATGCACAGTCATCAGAGACTCTGCTCCGTCATCCATTGCAAAGGTTCCTGACAGGAAAATAAAAACAGATGAATCAGTGCCTTCCCTCTCCTACTATTGTACAAATGTTCACTCTAAGACTTGAACAGAGTGAATTCAGACTTCTACAGGCTTTGCAACAACCTGATGAAATACATGGGTAAGCAGAGCGAACGTGCACAGGGTGGCAGGTGAAGAGTGACAAGGCATTAAGTGAGCGGTCCCAGGTCACTCACATCACATCACAGCTCAGGTGAAGGCTCACTTCTGACTCCCAGGACTGAGCTCTGGTCACTGTGTATACACATGACCAAAGTGCCCAGAAACAGCTCTGTGTCCTACTGCCCCTGTCCCTCACAGCGCAGGGCAGCAGAGATGGACAGCACTGAAACCAGAGCAGAGCTTTTCCAAGACGGGGTGGTGCTGTGGGTGGACTTGCCTGTCGGCAGTGGAAGCAGACGTTCCTGATCCGGCTGAGTCCCACCAGTGTGCATCCCGGTACACTCATGGCTGAAACCCTCAGCATATTCTCTTGTAGTCAGCAGGTTGGCTCTGGCTCATTGTAAAACGCCTGTGATCTCTGTGAGTCACACCCTTCTGGGGCACACAGATAAGCTATTCTTTAAAAACAAGGAAGGAAAGCAGACTAACAAAAGAAAGAAACCTAACCATGTGAACACAACAGATAACAATAAGGGCAGATATGGATCAGCCTTTGGAAAGAGGAGCTTTGGGAAAAATCCTCAACTCCTAGTTACACCCTTCACAACACAGGTAGCTCGCTGCCTAATTGGAAACCAGGTCCTGGGTTACTGTACATAGCCTGTAGAAGCTGGTTACCAGATTTCCCCCTTTCAGTGCACTGGTGTTTTTTTTTTTTATGCTGAGATACCCATGTGATCAGCAGCCTTAAGCAAAGTCCAAGGTTTTTTTTTTTGCTCTTTGGATTTACTTATTGGTACTTAATTTAGCTTACTGTGTAAGCTACAACAGGAATGCTGAAAATACACCTCTTTCCAGGTTTCTTCTAGTGACTGGACAATAAATCACATTGTCCCTTCATCTCCTTATTTGCTAACCCAGGAGCAACACATACAAGTCAAGCCAACACCCATTTCCTATACACAAGTGCTCCCACTGCAGCCAGTATTAAAATCAAAACTGGGGCCTCTGATGGTGTATCCAGCTCCATCTCTCTCTGCTGACATGCCACCTTCCCTCTCAAACAGCCAAGCACACAAAGCAGTGGTTCACGGTGCAGAAATCCCAACATTAATAAGTCTGTTATTCAAAACTCGGAACTATTTTTTTTAAATATGAACCTAACTTTATATTCAACTGAGCAAAATCTCCAAGGTCTAAAGGTACAAGCAGCACTGCCTTGGTTTCCTTTATGGAGATCCTTCCCACTGGTAGAATCTCACATTCATGCTTTAAAAACTGCACTGACACCCATGTACAATAACAATAAAAAAGACTGTCTAGAAAATTAAGAAAAAAATTAATTTGCACCCACCTGCCACGCTTTGAGCAAGTAACAACCCTGTTGGGAGGGACACACATACACACAAAAAATTCAAGCCTTCAGACAATTGCAGGAAGAGAGTGAAGAAAAGAGTGCAAGTGCTCAAAACATTAAAACGCTTTAGATGAGCTCTGAACAACACAATTTCACTAGAATATGGAAAAGGAAATGATTCATCAATTCTTTGCTACAGGGCAAGGGCAGGCAGTCATCTGCCTTCCTGCACGGGAAAGGGGAGTTTTGCAGGGCTTGGTTTGCAGCTGGAAGCAGCTACAGGCTCCCCTGAGCAGGTTCCCTCCACCTGCTCACGCTCGCTCCCTCCCCAGGTGATCACCCCTTGTGGCTGTACCTGCGCTGCATTCCCCCTTCTCCGACGGAGCTGAGGACCCGTCACTCCTCCTCCTGCGAACTGCTCCCTCTCATGGCAGCGAGCAGGGAGTGAGCGGAGGCAAGCGCTGCTTTCCTTGTGCAGCCTCGTCCCCGCTCCGATCTCCTGGATAAAATCCCGGGGGAGGAGAGGGGCAGCTGCAGCCCTGTGGTGAAGGTGGTAAAGCATTTGTAACGTGAACTCTTGCAAAGCAGCTGTGAGGAGTAAGGGCTAGTGAGCCGGGAGGGGTTAGGGAACAATGCACATACCGAGTCTCTCTCCAGCTCCCACTGTAGCCAGGGGAAGCCAAATTGTTTTCCAGATGGGCTGGTGCCTCCCACAGAGACCGCTGAAGGTGACCAGCATGTCTCCTGTAGCTGCCAACCATTTTGATAATCACCACATTTTACAACAGCCAAAAAAATGAGCCTATTCACAAAAAAAAGGGTTAAATTCTGATCCCTGCCACCATCTGTTTCCTCTGTGCTTGCTGGGGTGGGACAGGGAAATAATCTCAACTCTGTATTCCATCTGATGGATCCGACTGGAGAACAGTTTTAGGCCTGGCTCTCAGCTCTCCTGCAGCTCTAAGTCAGGAATAGACACCACTCCTACAATGTGGAGCATGAGATGAACTGAACTTCAGCCTTTGCCTGATCCTCTCCCTCAGAGAAAGGCAGCCCCACCACCCACCCTAAACACCATCTGGGAGAGGAGCACTCTGCTCTTCCTCCACTTGCTTTGACATCTAAATGCCCATGGGAAAGGGCTCAAATCCACGTTCCTCAGCCTTGGACAAGGGTAGTCTCATGTCCTCACTTTATCTCCAACCTATGGCTCCTCCCAGCCCCTAAACCTTGGGATAAAGCCAGCGTGCCATGGCCATCACTGCTGCAGCCTGGTGACTTTAGACCTTCTGTCCACTGCTTTTCTCAGAGGCACCAAGGAGGTCTTGGGTGGAAAAGAGTTGACTGCCATCAGAACAAAGTGCTGGCTTTTGCTGGGTCTTGTAAGAAAAGTAAAGTGCTGATTTCACTCGGATCCCTGAATGGAATGAGTCCTTGACTTCCTCTCTGCTTCCCCTTCCCCCAGCATTCCAGTTTGGCTGCTAAACGGAAAAGCACATTATTCATAGTGACCTACTGAACACGCCAAGAAAGATTTCTTCAAGAGATTAGAAGAATAGCAGTGCAATTTTATGTGAGAAGTCACTTTGCTGAGGGGAGGAGAAGAGGACAATTCTGATGTGGTGCTCAAATAAATATGTTGGAGCCCCATTCCCACATGGAAGTGACTGGTAACACAGCAGAATGCACTGCAAGCTGCTGGGGCAGTCCAGCTTGGTGTACAAAGCAGCCAAATATGAGTATTTGTAAGTAGCGCTAATACATATACTGGTAAGCCCTGCACAAAATAAAGTCCAAATGTAAACAACTAACAAACACTTTATTGTGTGAAGGCTCAGAGAATACTGCCTGCTGTACATCTAAAACATGACAGTGGAAACGCACAGCAAAATAATTAAAAATTCCTTTTCATAATGAATTCTTAAGATGTGCCTCGTCCTCTGTGCTGCTCAGAGCCCTTCTCTCTAGCTCACACCACCAAGACTGATGATGCATCATAGGATTTAATAAGTTCATAGTAACATCTGTAAGGAAGGTACTTTATTAGGATTATTAGAACATAATTAACTTAAGAGAGACTGAGTATGAATTACCTAGAGCACCTCAGGAGAAGGCCTCATTAAATACATGCCATGACTTGGGCTTCCTAAATTCTTTTAAAAGAAGACTTTTTTTTGTTTTACACCAACCTCAAGCTCTGCCTATAACAAGGACAAAACCACTAAATTAACCTGCTAAATGACAATTATGTACAGTGTAGACAGTACTGAGACAAAAATCAGGATTAAGGCCTTACTAGACTACAGTAATCTTTCCAAAGAGTTTATCTCTGGCTCCAAACCTTGTGATTCCAATTCATCATCACTTTGGATGAAAGTAAGGAGCCAATGACCGAAAGAGCAAAACCCCATCAAACCTACTGCTTTTATTTAAGTAGACTTCTCTCCCAAATGATTCTTGTCTCTTCCTTTTAACCAGCTAACAAAAAGGCAGGAATCCAGCAAGGGTCTGTCAGCAGACACAGAAAATACAGAGAGCGCTCCACTACACACTGTGAGTCAGGATCAAGCACATACCCACACAAAAAATAAAAGGAAACAAAGTACAATTATAAAGGGGAGAAGGTGATGGGAGCTTGCTGCAGGCTGCAGCCTGTCTTACCTCGCTGAGCTGTGGGAGCGCTGCCCCTTGGCTGGGAGCAGCTCCAGCCTGGCAACACCTCGGCACAGGCTGCAACTCCTCCCATCGCCGGGACACTGCGACTGGAGACTCCTGCCGTGAGAAACACTACGCTGGGAGATGCACGGACAAGGTAGAGTTTCAAGACTCACAGGAGATAAAATGTAAACTAAAATGAGAGCGGTTTCTTCTAACACTCAGCCACAGCAGCCAGAGAAACAGGCGTTCTCCTGGCATCACAGTGCACGCTGTCAGAGGGACATCCAGGATTAAACCATGTTTTCCCTGTACACTTAGTGACTACATTAACAAAAGTAAAGCAGAGAAGTTATTCCTCAAACAACACAGACTTTGGGGCAAGTGCAAGGCCGAGGGAGCACTGAGACACAGAGATAAGCTTTCTATTAGTAACAAATGTGTAATTAAAAGGCCCTGCATGTCCTTGGCTGGCTTTTGTATTCAGCTCCCCCAAATCTGGGCTATGTGTCCTCAGCCAGTTACAGGGCCCTTGCAGACAGATCCATTTTTCCTGTTTTCAGTTTGTCTAAAATATTTAAAAAAAACCCCAAAGCACTCCATGCACCCAAACCAAGATCCATTAAACATAATAGGCCAATTGGAGGTTATATCAGAAATGAGTATTCAATAACAACATGAAATCACAGAATGGTTCAATTTGAAAGGGACCACAGTGGGTCATCTGGTCCAACCTCCCTGCTCAAGCAGGGTCAGCCCAGAGCATACAGCACAGGATTGCATCCAGATGGCTTTTGAGTATCTCCAGTGAGGGAGACTCCATACTCTCTCTGGGCAGCCTGTCCCAGTGCACAGTTATTCACACAATAAAGAAGTTCTTCCTCATGTTCAGGTGGAACTTCCTGTGCATGAGGTTCTGCATGCTGTTTCTTGTCCTAGTGCTTGGCACCACCAAGCAGAGCCTGGCTTCATCCTCTTGGCACCCTTCCTTCAGACACTTACATACACTGATGAGGTCCAGGTCAGTGTGGGACAAAGTGGAAGTCAGCTTGCCTACATGTGAATATAAGTGTCTTGCTTCACAGACTCGTTTCTGAAAGATTTAATCTAGCAATTTTTACATAAATTACACCTCAATTAGAAACCTTCCAGAAAAAGAAAACGGGCACATCTAAACAAAACAGAGACTTGCAGGGCCCAGCAAAGTGTTTGTTTAATCAGCTTACTTTTAGCATTGTTGAAGACAACTCAAAGCAAAATTCTTGGAAGGCCAGCAGCCGCCACTGAGTGAAACTGCTCCCTGCCGAGCGCTAATAAGAGCGAGTCCCCAGGAGATGGTGAGCTCGCCAGCGAGGCCAAGCTCCAGCTTAAGGAACAAGTCTGACCTACACAGTGTGAAGGCTTCTAATTACTCCCTTTCCTGAAAACAACTTTCCTGAGATACAGAATAAAACACCCCAAATTCTAATTAGAAAAACCTCAGTCTTGGCCTGGATCCCACATTATGTTGGAATTGCAGATTTGCATAATTAAGTTGATACCAAATGCTGTGACAGACAAGCTGCAGGAGATGATTAGCCTCATCTTTAGCAGAATTTCAAAAGAAGCAAACTCCAAACGTCCAACAAGTATTAGCAAAGTGGTTCTCAAGGTCTAAGAAACTCAGGTGTTACTGGGATTTGGGGCATGTTCTAGCAAACTTTGCACAGGAAAAGCTGCATGCAAAATCAGAGCCATAGTAAGGTACCACCAGGCTCTAATGTGGTATTACTTTGAGGACTTCAGGACTTCTCATTTTGATTTTTTCATCCCAAGAACAGGACTGCTAAAAGGCTATTCATAAACAGGGGACAGAAGTTGCATCTACTGGTGGATCCCCCTTCACTCCCTCACAGCTTCTCCTCAGGCAGATGGGAGTACATGGCTCCCAGAGCATCATCTCTCCAGACAACTTCCAGGTCCTGTTCACAGCTAATTCAGGTTAGTAGTTCCAAGCCTCAAGGAGCTGAAACAGGCCCATCTCTCTTAAACAGCAATATGCTTCCTGCTTTAGGACAAACAGCTGCTGAAAGCAGGCACTGTCAGACTGTCTGGAGATCCAGGCAGATATTGCTGTGTTAGTTACAGTCACACCACATTGGCAAGATTTTCTTTGCAGGCAAAACCTGTGAAAAGAAAGGTCAGATTGTGTTTGAGAAGACTGAAGGACCAGAAGTACCTGCCTGAACCTCACTGTGTTACTGTGGAATGATGGAGAAATATTATGTTGCCATACACCAGTTTGTGAATGTACTTCCCTAAAATAGCTGGGCTGTCCTTGAAAAACTTGGCTTAATTTCAAAGGTTGTAAAAACACAGATATTCACATTATCATATTTACATCTAGGTTCCTCAAAGCAAGGACTAATGCTGTGGCTTTCCACATACAGGATAAATACAGTGTGGTCACAACCAAGACTCCATGTACTAACCTAATGAGAATAAATAAATAAGATTAAAAACAAGAGGGTAAAAAAACCACCAGACTAAACATGATCCTAACAGCCTACCTGGACAGAAAGCATAATTGTCCCTGGGGTATTAACCACATCCATGGATTTTCAGAGCACATCTTCTACTGCAGCTGAAGTGCAGAAGATGCCAAAGAAGCTGAAAATGCTTAAAAGTGCAGAGTGGTTTGAGAACCTGGAGCCTATCTTCTGCCCTTTGGAATAGTATTTTCATTCTCTTCTATTATTCACCAATCCCTAGCTAAAAGCTAATTTTTTTGTTGCTCTTCATTTTATGATGCCATTATTGTCTGAGCAGATTGAGTGTAAAATATTATTGCATACCAATATTGTTCTCTATCTCAACTGCCAGACAAGTGCAGTTTCAGACATTACTCCCTCACCTGCATTTCAGCTTGGAAAAGACTAACAGCTTAATTTGCATCCAGGCTTCCTAGAACTAGAGTTTATATTTGCTTCTTTGTGAAATCTGCTTCTCTGGAAGGATACAATTCGCAGCGTCATCCAAGAGTACAATGAGTAGCAAAACCTTCGAGGGAACATGGAACTGGGATCTCCCTTCAGAGCACCCAGCACTAAATCATGTAGTCTGGGGCTTGGGAGGAATTCCTACAGATGGCAGCAGTCTTGTGTCCCAGCTGAGGGGAAAACATGCACAGGAGATACCCTGTTTTCAAGAGTTTGGGAAATACTGATTTTGGGAGGGCTAAATCCCTCCCTGATTTCCACAATACATGTTTCCTTATGAAGGCAGTAACTAGTGAGCCCAAGTCCTGTCATATATAACTGCAGACCAACTGCTGAAACTACAGAGCTCAAGGCACCAGGATTTCAGGCCAGACAGTGTTGTTAGTATTTTTCTGTTCATTTCTTAAAATCCACTCCAAGTTCAGGATGCACAAGACTCCCACTACATGCTAAATCTCACAGGTTACCCAACTCTGCAACACTTTTCAAAAGATGTGGTTACAGTAGCTCGAAGGGTAAATAAATAAGTAGATAATAAATAATAAACATAACAAGTATATTTATCACTGCCAACTAATCCACATACCTTGGAAGTTTCAAAGCTTTTTTCAGCTTGTAAGGACCATATTCAAGAAATAAAACCTGGCATTATAACTTAAAAAGGTGCTCCATGAACTAGATTGAAAAGTCACGATTTTCAGATTAAATTACAGATCTAACAGTGCTTTGTTTCATCACCTGATGCTTTATATGTAACTCTTGATCCTCCTTTACCTCATCCTTAAACATCATACTACATGAGAAGTTCCTTTTCCTGCCCCATCCATGCTATTCCAAAATATATTCTTAAAAGTTTTGAGACACAAACTGCAGGAGCAGGTTGTTAAAGACACTACTGGGAGCTTAGTAGAGCTTTAGTCAGGGCAAGGAAAGAAAAGGGAAAGGGGGGAAATAAAAAGGAAAAGGGAGGAAAGAAACAGGTAAGAGGAAAAGAAAGCCCAATTCACCTCTAACCACCATGAGGAACAAAGCAGAGCTAAGGAGTTCAACTGAGCTAGAAAGGTTCAGGCCA
>JAWWLV010000011.1:17065904-17081620 GCA_035041135.1 Platyrinchus mystaceus | reverse complement strand
CTGAGCCTGGGATAGAGCTGGAACATTGGAAGACACGCCAGCCTGAACTGGGGACTAAGATGGTGGATGGAGCTGTGGAGGGCCCATAGACTGCAATGAGACTGATGCTTCTTCATGGAAGTTTTGGGCCTCAAACAACAAGTTCTGCTTCCATGTTGGACTGCTCTAAATGTATCAATTTGCACAAGGCAGACTTGGACAGAAGACAGTGACAGACTTGTGATTGGTTCAGACGTCCCTATAGCAACCCCAGTTGACCACTTGTTAAATCCCCTGTTATGTAATACCCTTTCCCCACCTTCCCTTTGTCCATCCCTAAGGCTTATCCTATCCCATCACCAAGTTTAGCATACTCCGCCCATGCTCTGCCCCTATTCTAGCCCTTTCTATCCCAAACCTTATATAAACCCCTGTTCTGCTTTAATAAAGAGAGATCGCTCCTGATCTTCCATCACTGCTTGCTGGCTGCTTTCTTCACCTGCGTGGTGCTTCGCTGTTCTTCCACACTCAGCCTTATCACACTGCTACTCCATCAGCCGCTGTGACCGCCCGCTGCTCAGCCTCAAGGACCTGCGGTCTCACCTCTACCCTTGCCCCAAACCAGCATATATGAATAAAAATACAGCAGTCATACAGCATAGCTGGTGCAATGCTTCTGTTTCCACATGTGCAGGAATAAATCTGACATCAGTTGCCAATTCTTAATGAGCAGCAGCAAGGAGAACAGACTGTATTGCACTGAAAGCTTCAGGGTCAACAGGGCAAAGTTGTCTTTGGGAAAGGGGGTGAGAAGAGACATTGCATTCAGGAGCAGCTGAGCATCCCAGACTCGGTCTGCTTAGCAGACATGCTTAGCATTCATTTGTTCTGTAGCCAATGGGGAAATTGTATGGATTAATTCTAGGAGACACAAAGAGCAAATCAAAGATATAAAGGTACATCTAACATGGAAAAGAGCAAGAACTCCATCAGGGATCCATAGAATTATCTTATTACGATGGCAAATAGAGTACTCTCAATCCTTTTAAATAAACTTGTCTACAAGGAAAGTGCATGCCAACATATCTTCAAAGAGCTATAAAACCCAAAATCTACTTTTAATTTTAAAAATTCTGCAGAATTAAACTCCATGTTTATTAAGTCTTGTTACCACATTTAACTGCACACTAATGCAAACTTACTAATAATTAGTCATAAATATAACTACAATCCTACTAATGAAATTTAACAAAATTACAAAGAAGTTTTAAGTGGAAACTAAGAAAGGAAAAGAAATGAAATTAGATAAGGCATAGCAAGAGTTCTCCTATGGATTGTAAATAAAATCCCACTAATATATAAGCACATAAACATTAAACTCACCTTAAGCAGAGTCCTAGTGATGTCTTGTTCTCTCTGACTAGAGTTTTCATATTGTCCATCTTTCAATCCTCAGCATCACAATCTCACTGTTCAATGGTAAAGGGCAATTTCCAAAAAGTGACTTCAGCACAAGTCCCTTCCTGAATAGTGTCTTCAAAATTCTATTACAATGGAAACTATACTCAGTATTTGTTGCTGAAGATAGCCATCACCACCTGATGTTCTTCTGGCAAACAGTCTTGCCCACACAGCTTGTAAAAAACCACCCTTAAACACTTAATTATACAACCTTTCATGTGACATTCAGGCTCAGCACTTCCAAAAGCCACCAGAGGTAGGAAGCTTCAGCTGATGCACAGCAAAAGTACAATGGCAATGTGAAGGACAAAGTCCTTCTGTCCCAAATCACAACACTAATATCTCTATAAGCTTCACAGGGAAAAGGACTTGAACCCATTTCTCCCTGAAAAGCACATGGGAAAACATTAACATGCAATATCACAACATTCATGCTATTGAAGAATAGGATACGCACATTTTGAGGACGTTTCTGATGATTTTTAACAAAATCAACCCCCCAAATCAGCTCGAACCTGTTGAGTAGTGGCTAAAAAGTAACCACATCTCTATTGAATATTTGCATATACTGTGCAGAGGCACTGGTGTTTTAATAATGGCCAGCAAACAGAAGGGCTGATGGTCCAGCTGATTTTTTGGGGGGCTAAATTCTTGATGGACAAGGGCAGGAAAGTCCCTCAGCCACCTCCTCCCTCTGATGACTGAAAAACTACTGTGTGTGTGGATGTTGGGAGTGTGCAGTAAACTTAAACTTCATAAAAAAAGCTTCTGACTAGTTAAGCTAAGATTATCACCTTAATTCTAGTCCCAATCTTCAGAAGAAATATCCCACTCCTCAGCAATACCCAGGATTTGTATCTCAACAGGCTGGAGAGGGGTGAAATTGTGAGCCCATGAAAAACACTCTCCAGTCACATTTTTACACTGCACCAGCCCCACACACTTAGTTAATACAGCTCATCAAGAAGTGCTCTGGCAGATCCATAATGTTCTACAACCAAGTTTTTCTTCTTGTTTCAATTCCGGCTCTACATATTGGGAAACCCAATCCAGTGATATTTTTCAAGATCTGTGGATGAAAGTAATGTGAACGAAGATAAAAAATATTGTTTTGAATTAAATCAGAAAAATAGCTACGGCTGGAAAACCATGTAATATGTGCATTGGAATGTAAGAAATATGGTTTAATAAAAACTGCAGTACAATGCAGACTTGAAAATTTCTAACTACAAGAAAAATGATGCCACTAAACTCCTAATTTTAATCTATTTTTGCAGCACACTGTCAAGAAGAAAAAAAGTTCCAGGGTAAGAACTAAAAATTTCACTGCAGTAACAATTTTTTATTGCATGTTTAAAATGTGTTTTTAAAAACAAATAGTGCACGCTGACTTCACTTTAATCTCCTGAAATATGCACTTATGATGGGAAGCCCTGGGGCTACAGATCCATCTAAGATGTTTATTAACAAAATATAATCCCAGTACATTTCCCCAGGGGACACTATTTAGTTCCAAAAGATTGTCAACCCTGTACTCTAACACACTTGAATTAGTTGTATGTGTACACTAAATCCATTTATTTAAAATTTATTTTGTCTACATTTAGTGAAATAAAAACATCGCCCTGTACAATCCACCATCAGCAGTGAGTACAACAGCAAAAATTATTATACAGTTTATACACACTAAAATCTTGTCCTTTTTCCTATAAAGAAACCAGAACAAACCTAATCAATATAGAGTTTAATTTAGAAGAACTCAAATTACAGAAGGGAAAGCCAAAATTATTATGGTGTTTTCTGAGCCCCCAGAAGTTCCTGATTCATGTTGTTGGAACAGTGAGTGCAGCTGGAAGAGTGAAACATGCTCAAGTTGTCTTCTCGGGTCTTCAAAAAATTACCAAGTATTTAAATTAAACATGTCTACTTAAAGAAACATTTGAAGCAGAGCAATATAAGTGGGAACTTTGCCTTACCACTTGTGGTTTCTTTTAAACCCAACTTATACAATGCGCGAAGTGCTAAGCAACACTACAGAAACACATTTACATCAACACTGAAGATCTGGGGAAATGAAATTCCAACAATTTTATTTTTTTAAATGAGCTGTATTTTCTAAATTTGTTTTTTATTTCTCTGTTTTCATACAGTATTGAAAACAAACGCGGCACATTCACATTTTTCCGAAGAATTGTAAGGATGATCTCTACAGGGATAACGTTGAAAAGCCTGAAGCTCAATCAATTCAGGTTGAAAACTCTCAAAAGGAGTAAAAGGCTTGATCTGAATAGTCTAGAACATGTATTGTAATTTTATAGAAGAGATGGTCGTCTTAATATTAATGATTTAAAAGAACTTCCCAGTTCATGCGAAGAGTATAGTCCAAGAATAAATCAAATTTTCTGAACGCATTTTATGCTACGTAAGTGTATACTTTGCGATCCTCAGGTGTTCGTGCCAAATATTCTCTCTCAATAAGTCCTTCAATACGTTTTTTAATAACAACTGGACTTGGTAAGAATCGGGCCTTCAGCTGCTGAGTTACCTAAAACGTAACATGAAAACCAATAATATGAGATTATTATTAATATTACAGGGCAAGTAAGATCTTTAAGGATTCTAACAGACCACAATAATCAAAAAAAAAAAAAGAAGACAGAGATGGCTACAACTATGAAGCATAAGAGGCAGTCTGCAGACTTCTGAGAGTCCCCCAAGTTGCTTGCATGTGTTTGAGTATGATTCAAAGCTCTACAGAAGCGTGGTCACAACCTCAGAATCCTGAAGTTACTAAAAATTACTACCATCCTGAAGCTGTCTGAACTTAGGAGTTACAAGCAGAAGGATTATTTCTCTCTGCTAAGAGCTCAAATCCATCAAACCTGAACTCAAAAGGCAGTAACAAGAACAAAGCAGAAAATAATCATGTTAAGCAGTGGATTTTTTTGTCAACTGCTTTTCAAGGGATTTAAAATCATAATAGCACTAAAAGGAGAAAGGGAAATCAGATATACCCATAAGTACATCCTAAAGTAAAGGGTAAGGATTTAGATGCCTTCATAAAGACAGGAATTAAAAAAAGGATAGGTTAAATACAGCATCTCTCAAAGGCCTTTCAGAATCGCATCAGTAAGAGCTGTGTAACTTCAATGAGTTAACAGGAAAAACCAAAAAGAATTCCCGAGTCCATATCCGAACTGTGTACAGTCATACCTCTGCTACTAGCACATTGTGTTGCATCTTCTTTCTAGATTTCATTATCCGAACTATAGCAGCTTCTATCTCATGTTTTCTGTCATCATCTACTTTCTGCCTTGTTTCTTTCCTTTCTGGATCAGATTCTCCTTGTTTGGCAGCAACTTAAAGAAAAGAAAGAGAATGTAAATTATGCTAGCAAAATTAAGATTTATTTCATTGTGTGTTAGCTTCACTGTTTATTTCATCTAGACATCAAGTTATATTTTCCTGAGTTTTGACATTCTCAAAGTTGATTTTTTTTTTTTTTAAATGAAAAGCAGCCACAAGAACATATTAACAGTTTCTGGCATATTTTGATAGCAAGTGACAAGATAACAATCTGTTATTTAATTACTAGTATGTTAAAATTTGAACAGTATTCAAATGTTCTTACAGGCAGAGGCACCACCAATCCCCACACCCCCATGCTCACGTTAAATATTTTTCTCTTTAATATAGCAAATAATCAACTGAAGTAGAAAAAGGACTGAAAATTTACTTAACAAACTAGTAAATAATTTAAAAGTTCATCAGTCAGAAGAAAGAGTCCAACTTTATCCCCTCCAACTCAACTATATTATTTGTATTCTGTTCTATTTATGTTTTATTTCTGCCCTTAGGTTGAGCTTTTCTTTGCCCTTCACCCAAGCATCATTACATCCTCCTGCACTGGTACACCATTTTTCCCCTGCCCTTCTTCACTCAAAAGCCCCAGCTATTTATCAGCTTTAAAGAGATACACATAAGAACTTTTCTGTCTTATATCAGAAAGATAAACTCACAATTATCTAGTTGGTCTAAAATCATCTTGAACCCCAAATCATATTCCCCATTCACAGACATTTGTGGAGTGGAAATGAAAAGGCAGAATTCTGCTAAAGCTCACAGGGTTGTCACACAATCTAATTTGGCTGCTGTGCTCCTGCTCACTAGGAAAAGCCTCCAGAGGTGATAAATGTGCAGTGCTCTGTACTCACACAGAGGGGTATGTACAGTGTCAGCTATGTAGGCACTACTGGGTTTTTCCTGTTGCACAGAAGCACAGCAAGTTCTATTAATTGTAACAAATAGCACGTGAATTTCCAATATTGCACTTAAAACACTCACTTTCACAGTAGTACAGCAACTTATGAGGCATTTTTCCTATTTCTGAATCAATCAGTAGCATATTTTTTATTTTATTATTTGATTTGAATTCTTTTTCTTTCAGTATTTCCTTTAAGAGATAGTTACAAATTTTGTAAAGTAAAAGGCTTAACTGACTTCCACACTTTCCTTGGTATTTGAGTTTTCATTTTGATGCAACTAATCATCATTTAAAACCCCCCGTGTTTCTCTCTTCCTTTTACTTCTATGGACATCAATCCTGTAAAAGATAATTTGTAATCTTAAGGTAGTTTTGGGACTGCAAGAGAGTGGAACATAAAGCTTACTTACCTGTCTGAATCTTGACCCTGTGTAGCTTAGATGTGAACTGATCATTCACTGTAAATATATGACCATTTTCTATTTCTTTTGATTTAGGCTCTTTTGTGAGAACACGTTGTGTTGGTTTGCCACATGCAAGGGACTGTAGGGCTCTAACCAGTTCTCTTTCAGGGATATCAGTTTCTTGTTGAATTTCCTAAAGAAAAATACCTTAATTAGCTTGTGGCTCTGACAGAAGTATCATGTTTTGCAAACAACATCAGGGATTGCTTAAATGTCCACCTTCAAGCGTGCAAAATAATACTGTGACAGTTGTGGGGCTTGAAAAGTTAGAACTCATTCAGCAGCAAAGTCTCAGTGTGTACTGTGCAAAATGATCCATCTGTGTCAATGCAGATACAGTGAATTTTGTCAAATGAAGAGTCACCATAAGCTGAAAGAAGAATAATGAATAACCAGCTGTTTCGTTTCCCTGAGATTTTTGAGAAGGCTGAAAGGATTTGTTAACTGTTTCCAAGGTTTGCTGAACAGGATGAAACCTTCTAACTAACTAGTGATGGAACACATCCATGATGTTCATGACAATTCCTGACCAAGAGCTGCATAAATGCTTTTGCATTCAGCCACGCGTGAAAATAAAATCTCTACAAATGGAAGTAAACCATGTCTAGTTTCACCATAATATAGAAATACTCTAGATTCCTTATACCTCCTTTCTGAATAACCTTGAACAATTTATTTACAGCCCAGATGCCCTTGGCCCAGACTTCTCCAGGTAAAATACAGAAACCCCCATCAGGAGACATGAACATTGAAGAAGACTGTTTATAAAAACATGTACATAACTTGGTGCACTTCTGAGTGTTCCTAAGAGTTAGCTGAGAGCTGTATGTTAGGTAAGTTACCAGTGATCATAAATTTCACATTCCCATTCAGACTCTTGAGGGACTCCTAGCAGCTAAAGACTAAACTACCAAAGAGATAAAATAAACCACCCAGACAGGCAGCTGTCCAGAAGAGCTATCCCTCTCTGAGCTCCACCAGCTTTGTTTTCAAGAGCAGTATCAAGCTCTTACCCTGTCCCCGTGAACTCCCAATTCTCATGGCACACAAGCTCAATTGATGAGCCCAGCTTAAAAGCATCAGTAACAAGTCCAAGTGCTCAAAATGCTAAGATTTGTAAAGAACTATTAAGAACTTGTTAAAAGTTCTTTAAACAGCGACCAGGAAAAAGCAAACTAAGTTCTATCAAAAAATGTTATTTCTTGAAAGTACTCAAGTTGTTTTTAAAATCAACTGAGAAAAAAAATGCTGCTTTTCTGCTGTCATCCACCACTGAGAATATGCAATAAAAATAATTTGGATGTGCTGGCCTTGACTAGGACTCTGTCATGAATTACAGTGCACCTCATACACAACATCTCACCACCAGGTCTCTGTGATGCTGAGGCTCAGACACAACGTGCATTACTTTACAACTAGACCCAACACTACATGTACAGTGATGACTTTATGTGAAACTGTTTTTGACATGAGTTCAAATTAACTGGAATGAGGTAAGAAAAGTAAAATTAGTAAGTCCAAAATTTAAAAAATTCAGAAATTTTGGTACCTCCTGCTTATGGATGATTGGGATATAATAAAAGGTTCTTAAGAGTATGTTTAGCATAATGCATTCAGGAATATTTATACCATTTGAAATAAGAGACGTATATCCACATATTTTAACTATTTGCTAGTATCAAAATGCCTCTTCCCAAGCTGCTTACAGAAAGTTACTATTTATTCCTTTGTTGCTTTATTTAAAACACCGTTGTCACCTTCACACATTTTTCAGATTCAGCACAAAGTCGTATTAAAAAAACCCCCAAAACTATAATCCTTGACACGATCACAACAAAAAGTGTTACTGAAATGGGTGGATTAGCATAAAATTTAACAAACCAAGGGAATGTGACAGATTTTAGGTCTTAGATAAATGTAAAGCCTTAAGGCCACAAACCAAACGCAACTTATTAATGATGTAAAGCCTGTGACATGCAGGTTCCCAAACTTTGATTTTTGACTAACAGTTAAAATTAATCCTTTCAAAACTAAATCACTTCTGCAAGGGAATATATGTACTCTCCTTTTGGTGAAAGTGATTTAAAGAGCCAAAAGGGACCTTTTGAGGGGGTTTGATGCTGACCATACTTATACTGACCACTGTGTATTTCTGTTGTTGTTCTTTACTCTGTAGCATTTCAACTCAGCCACTAACATGCAAAACCATTTGGGTTTCAGAATTTACAAGCCAGCATTAAAGTAAGAACCATGAAGAATTGCACTGCAATATGCTGCCTCAAAAGGAGCCAAAAAGTTGAAGTTGGATAAAAAAAAAAGTAGCTATGAATGTAAATGGGGTAACAGATGTTCCTGTGCTCTCTCTCTCCTTCAGTCTGTAGCATAACATTTTTCTAAACATATTTTTAAACAGCTATGTGATGTAACAGTGAAAAATGTATATCTCTTCCCCATCTCCAAAAATGACTTCTTTTAAAGGCCACATTAGATTTTTTTGCACAGGGATAGTACTGATTACACAATCAGTGCTAAAAATATTACCAAGTGAGCTCTATCTGGAGGCTACCAAAGAAATCCCTCTAGGTATGGAATTGTCTCTGTCCAGTTCTACACAAGAAAAAAGGTTATTAGAAGGAAAATGTCAGAAGGAAATCAGAAAGAAAAGCATTATGCAATTTTGTTGAAATAATAAAAAGTATTTTTAGTTTTATTTACAGACTTCAACTTGTATCTCTTCCAAAGCAGACATCAGCAAAAGAGGAAACAGGTAATCCAGTGTCAAGTTTTAATCTCTAATTTTTGTGGAATTATTCAACAACTTAACTTCTACTACAGCCACATTTGTATATCTTGTTTGTTAAACCTAAAGAACCAACCTTATATTTGATGTTATTACAAAAAATGTGCCTTTCACCATTTAAAATACCATGCAGTAACTTAAACTAACAGAAAAATATACTGAGTATTATATGAGATTTGATTAGAAAGAACTGAATTCTTTGCAATAATTAGCATCCTTTGAAGGCTTGCATGCAGATCCTTCATTTTCCATATCAGCTGCATTAACCTAGACCCATAGGGCCAACACCTATTTTGCATATACAAATAAAATGTAGCTGTATAGGAATACAATAAATTCATACTTTTTTTTGTGAAGGAATTTTACTATGCAATAATTTTCAAGTTTCCATAGGATTTTATGCATAATTTTTGCATCATCATTATCCCATTTTCCTCTCAATCACATGCCTTAATGGCTGTAAGGATTACTGTGAAGATCTTATCAAGTCTGCAATTAATAATCACACTGAATGAAAAATAAGCCAAAGTGTGTTCAACTGTGAAGGCAACTTCAAATTAATCTGTTCAGCTGTGAATCTGCAGAAACACTTGTATATCAGACAATTTTAGGCTTACACAAACACACACTACAAGTCAGATCACATGCTGCATTGCAGTGAAAGCACTAATTTGACATGACAGAGAAGCAATGGTTGCCCAGCACTCAGCAGTTAATCAATTATCAATGAACAAAGATAAAATTCATTCTCTTCTTAAGTTTTCATAAGCTTTCCTGGCTGGAGTTAAAGACAACTCCCACACACTTCACCAAAGAAACCAAACAAAACAAATATACCTCCTTAATGTTTTAGTTACAGTGGGACACAAAGTAAGAGCTTAAGAACTCCCAAACCAGAAACAAACAAAACATACACAGCTTAAAAGCAGGTGGATATATTTCTCTATCATCTGGTCTTAGTAAAATAAACTATAACTTAGAGCATGTATTAAAAATTTTTCACTGTTCTACTGAGTATTATTTATTCATATATGGGTGAGGCTCTCCTACTCATAAAGCCTACAATTTGATGGAGTAAAGCAGCCTCCAGCTCAGTTTCAAAACTAGCTTCAAGGAAAAAAAAAAGCTGTTAAGTCCCCCTCCTTGTTTTTGCTCCCTCATATATTCTGCAGAGAAAATACTCAAAGCTGTAATGCTCCTGAAGTAGATTTCACTACACACAGGACTTTGTGCTCTAAAATTATGTGTTTTTTTAAATTATGAGTAGTTTCTTAAGAGCCTCTTATCAAATCCTGCCTTCCTTAATCCCAGCTGAGACTATGTTGAAGAAACTTCCTTTATTAAGAGGCTAGAAGTGTGCCAAATAAGCCGAAAACAAAATCCAAACAAAAGGCAAACAATTACTATGCACTGCACAGTGAAAAGTAGATGAGAAAACCTGGAAATCCACTCTGTTTCAAACTGCACCCATGCTGCTTTTCAAGGCTGCCAGTGCTCTCTCAAAGGGAAGATAATGTCTGAAGTGAAACCATTAATTGACATTACCAATACAATGCTCAGATCTTGTACCACAGGATCCTCCTCTGCTCTTAAAGCTGTCTTCATCATCCTCCATTAGCTGACATTTCAACCTTTCCCAGCAACACCCCTTTAGTCTCCTTAAGAATCCATCTGGACCTTCTTCATTGTCCTTTCTGGCTAACCAGCTCAGAGAAGGGCTGAAAGTTCTTTGAATCACCCTACAGCTCACACCAGCCTGCCAGTTTAAGCACTTTGGTATTCAAGAAGCCAGGATACAAATCCTTCTCCACCCTTTGGCCTCGAAATCCAGTTTATCAAAGATAAAATGAGGAAATGGAGCCACCTGCTGCATTCCAACTTCAGCTTTTCTATAGCTCGATGGCCTAGAAATAACCACACTCACAATCCTCAAACACTTCTGAAAACTTGTGTTCCCAAATAGGTGCACTGCTAATAATCTGCTTCCTGTGTTTATTGGCCTGATCCATACTCAAATAGAACGAGAGGCATCTGATCTTCCACAGTGTATTCAAGAGAACAAGAAAGCGCCTAAAATAGTAACTTAAAATGAGTCAATTAAAATGAGGTAAGACAACCACAACACTTACCTCAAATGTATATTTTTCTCTGTTGTTAAAGAGCATTAATATTGTCATCTGGAAAGTGGAGACTTGCAATATGTGCTTCCGTGTATTTGAGCCAGTTACTTGGGCACCTCCCACGCCAACTTCTGAGCCATCTTCCTATTTTAAAATTCCAAAACTACTATTAAGATTATTCTCCACTGAAAAATATTTTACCTTGATAAGATGAAAGTTTCATGATGAAAAATTAATCCAGGAGATCAGTCTACACAAGAAATAGAACAGCATGTTCCTGGGGGCATAAGCAGAATGTTCCTCCAGGAGCTGTCTTAGAACATCAGAGGGGACTGAGGTTGGAGGCACCTCCATAGTTCCCGTGGTCCAGCCATCACTCCAAGCCAGGCCACCTAGAGCTCTCAGTCACATAGTGAGCATTGCCAAGGACAGAGTCTCTACCCCCTCTCTGGCCTCTGTTTCAATACTTGCCCATCCTCCAGGTTTTCTTACTCTTATCTTTAAAACTGTCAAAATATTTATCTTACAGTAACAAAATTTTAACATTCTCACAAATGTGCATTATTAATACTTTAAGAATTTTGGGTTTTTTTTGCACTGCCTTCTACATTGTCAAGCATCATGCCACTGCTACCTCTAGCTTAGCACTTCAGAACTGGTATGAATCAGTAAAAAATTGTTTTCTTGCATACATACAAATTAAGCATTGTATTTCCATAAACTCTGCTCAGATTCTTGTTTTTGAAAAAATGTTGCCTACATTGCTAGCACTCTACATATGAGAAGCAGGCTAAACTTGGCTTAACAAAAACAAGTCTAAAAAGAAACAAGTTTCTTTTCACTTTTGAGTCATTTACAGTCAAAAAACTCCAAACACTCAAACCACTGAGGTCCTTTCAAGATCAAATTTACTATTTTTCTACAAGGTAAAAGATGATGCTGAGTGATGCATTCAAATGAGATTCAGAGGGGGAAAAGAAAAAGTCAAACCAAAACTGCTACAAAGGAAGAATCAGACTATAAGGCTGTCAGAAGGCATCTTTTTCTTACACTGTTAATGTGTAAGCTTTTATTTTACAAAATTCTGAAGTTAGTAAAAATGTGCACTTGCTTACATAGGTACAATATTTACACAATCTTGATACCTTACCTTTTTGACAGGCCCATAGAAAGTGGCATTGAGATCTGCAGAACCCATATGATGCTGGAGTGTCAGCTGTCGCCCACTATGTTTGGCTAAATAAAATCTGGAATATAATTGAATAGAAAACAATCTGTAGTTCACATTTGGTATTGAAAGCTTTAAAAAATTACACTGACTTTTCATATCCATTAAGAAATTTCTTAAGAAATTTTTGGTTTTTTTTTCAAAATACTAACTCTTGTTAGAATTTTACTTAAAATCTCCCCAAAACTCAAGCATCATAATGTGACTGTTGTATTCTCCAGTTTTCACATGAACTGAAGAAAAGAGTATGCCAGCATGTTGCCAGCATACTGCCAACAGTACAACATACCTGTGAAGTTAAATCTAGGTTTCTTCTTAAAACCTCTACCTAAAAATCTGTTTTAACACATACCTTCTAAATATTTCAAAAGCATGTCTGGGAGCTGGAGGGATGTTACACTTTGGTGTGGCTGACTGGGTAGGCCAGTAACCTGTTGTGAGGACACGCACTGTGAGATCAACACCACCTAATGAGACCTAAGGACAGTTGGAAGAAAACATACACCATTTTAGAACAGGACCATGTTTCCTCATTTTTTTCCTGTATTGGCATAGAATTTTCATAGACTATGAAAGAATTAGACGTATCTAGAAACATTATTTTTAGGAAACCAGAAAAATAAATTAATTCATCACTATAAGAGTAGATGGTATAGCAAAAATCCTCCGCATCATTCCCCTCTGGCAGCTAAGTGCATACAGAATTTAACAAAATAAATTCTTAAGCGATAACAAAATGTCTGTGATCATAAACAGAACTCATGATACCTGTAACAAATCTCTCTGAATAGCTCTTGGATGACATGCAATAAACCAGGTTGCAAGAAATGTGTCAGTTTCAAAATAACTCTTTCTAAACTTACTCTGTACAGGGAAGTAGAGAAGTTAAATCACACCTCTGGACTGCAATACAAACAGTTACTCACTTCTACACAAACCACCTATCCTCTTTCCCTAAAGACAGCTATTACTATAAATATTCAGCACTGGTGAGCAAACATTCCACAAGTGAAGTGCTTTATTTTACCTATAAAGTAGATGCATTAGCAGATGATAAAGACCCAGCTACCAGTGAGGCTCACTAGGTATCTCAAATAAGTTGAGCATTATTAAGCTTCAAACTCCCTATTTTCAGCTCTAGGAGGTATAACCAATACCCTCAAAGAACACACATTAAGGACAAGAAAAACCAAGGCATATAATATCCAACTTATATAAACTTACTACAGAGAAACAGAGCACATTATACCTTAGAAGGTCAAAACCTGAACTCAAACTTCCACTATCCAACAGCAGAGTAGCATTTCCATGCACTATGGAAGAGTTTTTGTATTGTGCATGTTGAATGCCTGTGTGCATCTACCCCCTTGTGCCTAGGAAACTTCTGAGAAACCTGAACAAACCACCGACAGGCTACTCCTACAGAAACCCCTTGGACTGAAAGGAACAATTTGCAGAAGTATGTAAAGATCCAGATAAGGGTTCTTTTGTAGCCAACATTACTGCCATCCTTTTAATTTCAATGTTATGAGGCTCACAAGAGAAGTTCAAACAGCCTTTTAGACACAGAAAACTAGTTAATTTGTCAATTACCTAATTAAAAAAAAAAACAAACAAGGAGCCTCAACAGTTTTCCTCTAGGCAAAGCACGGGGAAAGGCCATCACTGCAGACAGGACACAGAAAATATATTTATCTGGAACTGAAGCATCTTAGCTGCAATGCCAACCGTTTCTCAAATTCTTTTCGCCTCAGCTAGACCGGAACACAGCAGTAATTTAAAATGCCTCACACTATACATTGTACAGAGCACTGAAAAACTTTTGGAAGCACTTTATTTACAATGTGTCTTTTCAGCATAAAAATGGTACAAACTAGAGGAAAATGCCCTGAGGGGAATCTAATCTTTATAGGACTCCAACAGATGTTTCAGGATCACAGTTGTAGAAATTAGTCACAGTCTATGAGCCTGGACCTTCCCTAATGCTGAGCTTTCCATTTACTGATAGCAAACCAATCATCCCCACAGATCTTGGCATTGCCCGTACCTCAGGCAATAGGATCCATCAGGAAACTTTGCAGGTAGGATTATTTAGAGAAAAGCAGCTGCCTGACTCCTCTAGGAGACACCATACACATTCAAGGTACACAAATTGTTTAAAAAGGAGTAGAACACATATTTATATTTATATTGCATATAAAACACAGTATCAACAGCAAGTTAACAGTAACATAATGCCCTCCAATCTTCCTGTTTGTATTTCCTCTCAAATATTATTGACATGCAAAGAAATATACATGCTTCTCTCATAAATAAGTACTCCAGAAATTTCATTAAAAGCCCATGATTAGGCTGACCAAAAGGTAACCATCACATCAACTCCTGGTCTCTTGCCAAGAAAAAGATGAAGTTTCAAGTAAGGCCTAGCAGGACATCTGTTAATATTTTAAATTCATCTTATTAGGTGTATGTAGCTAAAAAGAAGACAGAGATACCATTTATTAACTCACTTAATCTAAGACTGTCATGTAAAGTATACAAATCTTGAACACAACCCCCGCCCATGTCCAAGTTTGGCATGCTACCTAAAAAATGGGAATGCTCTTACAAATTTTTCTTCAAATCTGTATTTCAAGCATTCTAGAAGGAAAACATGACTAGCCTCTGAAGAAAAAAAAAAAAAAGGCAGTAAGACTGCCTGTCCATAAACACTTTTATAGCTATCCAAGTCCTCTACAACCTTTTCTGAAGCCACTTTGAGAACATGCTGTTCCCTCACTCAGGATGATTCATAGTATGCTGATGAGGAAGATTTCCACCAAGGGCTTCAAGAAAGCAAAGATTTCATATCACCTTGCACAGCCAGGGACATTGGACAGAGTACAGCCACAAACATATTCCTGGTATTCACTTCTGAAACTGATTCAAGCATGCTTGGTGTACAGACCTACTTACCTGCAGACAGGGCTGTTTATTATATATTATTAAGCTATACTGTGTAATAGTATAAAAAGAAGTGTTTTAGAGCAAGTGAACTGATATCCCAATAGAAGTGATCTCTCCTTCATGCAATATTCCAGAGGCCCAATTTACTACAAGGTGACATTTTTTTCTGAACTAAGTCCATATTTGCAATTTGAATAAAATTGCTTTTAGCAAAGGCATTCATTGCATCAGGAAAGTTAAACATCAGACGGTGTGCTTTGCAAACATCATCAGCACGCGATTTTCTTGCTGTTAGAAAAAAAATACAGGGCACAAGGAGATTGGCTCTGAAGAGTGAGAACGGGAAGGCTTTGGTGGTGGTAAACGCACGTGGGAGCGGGCCGGCACCGCCGGGCAGAGGCAGCAGCCGCGCTCCCCCTGGTGGCCGCCGCAGGGCAGAGCCGCCCAGCCGTGC
>JAWWLV010000011.1:16998354-17065804 GCA_035041135.1 Platyrinchus mystaceus | reverse complement strand
GGGCCGGCACCGCCGGGCAGAGGCAGCAGCCGCGCTCCCCCTGGTGGCCGCCGCAGGGCAGAGCCGCCCAGCCGTGCACCCATCGCCCTTGGAACACGGGTACTCCAGGAGCTCAGACAGGGTTTTATGGAATGGAACTGGCACTACGCGAGATGTGGAACAAGCTTTGAACTGGCTTTAGCGTTTCTGGAAATGCTAATGTAGTTTATAAGGGAAGAAACACAGTAAAAGGGACATAATTTGCACAAGCTGACAAAATCGTTCTCTGCAGATGCATGGAGTAACAAATGAAAAACCACAAACCTCGACAAAGTCCAGGATTTGTACTGAAGTAAAAGGACAAGCACACAGACCCCCCCATGCTCTTACCCCTGTCGCCTGAAGATGTTGTCTGAACTCATCCATCGTCGTATTTGAGATGCTCATGTCCCTGAACATTCCTTCCAGTTTAGATGTGAACTGACATCCACATTCAGTCTGAAAATACACACAATGACTTGTTGTACCAGCACTATGAAAACAAAGCTTCTGATATACAAACGGCAAGACTAAGAGTAAGTTTATAAATCTCAAAAATCGTATTTCTGTACATTTGGTTCCTGGGATTTCCATTCGCATTACATTCAGATCTTTTAGAAAAGTTTCGTATCTTATATAAGGACCTAACCCTACTCAGATCAAAACCTGTTTTCCTTCTCTTTTCTCTATTATTGTATTTTTTATTTCATTTCACTTTCCATCTCATATTTAAAAACCTGTAAAAGCTTATCAAATTAAGATACACACTTTCACCTGCTTTTTAGCATTATACAGTAAAGGGAAATGAACTTTATTTATATCAGAAGCAAACTCCTGCTATTCCAGGAGTGTTTAGTTTTAAAGGCTGGCTGCAGATCACCCCGTGAGATTACCAGGTCTTTTGAGGATCAGGGACATGCACACAGATACACGTGCACAAGCACATGCATTTCATCAGTGGCCCATGCAGGACTATGAGCCCATTTCTGACACATACTGTGATACATAAGGCAAAGGCAAACATGTTAGCTTCAGCATCCTGATCACTCTGCAATTCCATAAGAAAAGAGGGCAGTTCAGGTCCACTGACTCATCTGGCAAATGTATGCCCTGTGCCCTCTAAATCACCAGGATAAAAGTGGTGGAGAGGTAATCTGGAAGGAATTAATACTGACAATTTGGAGAAATCTGATGCAAACAGACTTTGCTCACTGATAGAATATAAACGTGAAAGATGAGGATCAGAGATTTTTGTTTTTAGGATCAAATCCCTCTGGTTCAGAAGTTCTCTAGCCATTTATTGTGCAACTTAAGAAAAAGCTGCATTACAACTTGCTTTAAGGACCGTTCAGCTTAAGGCTTTACCTTCTTCTCCATTTCTTGGCCTATTTAATCAGTACATTTAACCAACTAAGGAAAATGTGCTTCCAGAGACTGATATGAAGATTTTTTTTTCCAATCTATTTCAAACTACTTAGTCAAAGAGGAATTGAGCATTAACAGCAGTCTACTGATGGAGGCAACTAAAAAACAACATAAGCAGCAACAAAATTCTACTGTGAATAACAACAAATCCAGGATAAAACATAGCCCTAGCTTCAAATTCAGTCACTGGAGTTTTTCTCTTATTTGGAAAGTCTTAAGTTTTGAAAAAAATTTTGTTTTCCAGATTGCACTCTCATCACAGGTGTTCTCCACTACTTACTCCCTTTTATTTCCACCAAATTAGTCAGAAAAGCCTTCTGTGTTTGTTGCTGGGGCTTTAAAAATCAACTCTGTATCTAATAGCAATCAAGATTAACATTACCTATAAACCTCTTACATAAAAACAGAAGAAACCATATCTATGACTAGTAAAAAGGAAAAAGAAAAAAACCCTAAAAAGTATGCAGGTACTGTCTTACCTTTAATTTGGATATCATATTTTTCTCAGAGTCATCTGAAACACTCTTGTTTGTGAGAAGTCTTCTTGCCAAGTGCTGCTTGTAATAGCGTTCAAAAACATCTTTCTCTTGCATAAACCTGAATAAAACCATTGCCTTATCCAATATAGTTTCTACTTCTTGCTCTGTTAGCTGCAAAACAAATAATTTGCTGGTTTTAATCTTCCAGCACAAGTGTCTTACACAACCCAAACACTTACAGTAATTCACAGCAGCAGATGGTCTAACAGTAGCCTACACAGAAGCCAACAAAACTGGTCCAACATGAGATCGACAGCCAAAAGAACGGTGCCCAAACTCAATAAAGTGGAGTAAGAAATAGACTTAAAATAAAGGGAAAGGCAATATCAAGAGAGAAGGGAAACAATAAATGGGAAGAATGCCTTGATAAACATAGTAAAAGTTCCTGGGTAAGTTTTAAAAAGCACTAAAGGAAATCACCATTAGGAGTATGAAAAGTTAGCTTAGAATGAAACCTTTTAACTATTAACTGTTTTGTAAAGCCCACCTAGTGCCAGAACAAATAAAATTATTTTATAAATTAATAGAATTTACCATTTGATTCCCAAAGCATAAATTGCATGTACTAATATTCAGCTTTATTCAGAGCGACTGAAGCCTCAGATGAACCATCCTGTCCAGTTCTGGGTTCTGTACCTCAAAATATCTCATGAAAGAAGCTAAGTCTGAAGGACACAGCTGTACTTAAACTAGAAGAGACAGATAATAGTCCTCTGATATATAAAAATAGTAAAAAGAAGCAAAGACAAACCGTTTCCCCGTACCAAGTAAGTTAATTTTCCAAAGAAATTACCAGATATTGAGATTAGCTGCCAAAATATCAATATATTTAAGGAAATTATATTTAAGGTTTCAAAAGAAGGGAGCTTGCAGAATCTACTACAACCTAATTGTTTTTTGAGGGAGTATCTGCCAGAAGTAATTCACGTATGCTGCTTCAGAGGTAGGTGATAAGCCACAGAGATCTCCTTGTATCTGATTTTTCTGTTTAGATCTAAAGTGTTATGAGCTCAGACGTGTTACATGTACTTTTTTTAGCTAGTACTGCCATTCCTCTTAATATAAAAATAATTCATAGAAATGTGGCTTAGTTTAATTTCATCCAAGCTTACACAGCAAAGGGCATGGTATTCCAAGTTCATTTATACTTACTCCCTTGACTCCCTTTTTCAGCTTATCGTCAATAAATAATGAGAGGTACTCTGGAGACCTGGAGTTGAGGTTGAGGAAGTACTCAAAGTCACCCGCAATAGTCTGTTTGAAGAGTCGATCGTTATTGAAAGATTCTTGAAGAAAGCGATCAAACCTACTCTTCAAGTCCAGTAAACCCTTAAAAAAAAAGAAAAAAGAAAAAAGAAAAACCATTTTCACTGATATGAAGTTGTAAGATGGAAAACAGTAACAACAGAGAAGACCAGATGTACAGTCAGAGATTATGCAATGTTCATCATCATCAGAAAGTATCTGAAATTTCATTTCCATTTTTAAATTTCTGTTGCTGCCATAAATATCTAAGAGAGGCAATTTGCAGATAAATTTGCTAAAATATTGATATAAAATACTGGTGCAGTTTGCTATAATACACTTCTTAGATTAGGAAAGGTTTTTCAACACCCTTGTTAAACAGGTTGATTTGCTGCATTTTTAAATCTAAAACTTAAGGGAGGTATTTGTTGCACTTGTTAAGCCTTGTCTATTTCAAGCAACGTTGACAAAGTCACTACCATAAATACAGGATATGTGAAAGCTGAGGCTAAGCACCCATCAACTGCATCCCTAGAGCTACTGAACAAGTTTGAGGAGAAAACACACTGCAATAACAGGCCTCAACTTGTCAGGGCTTTTCCCTCCCTCCAATGTAATCCAGGGACATGTTCTGCGTTATTTAGTCGCATGTTTCTTGCTGACCTTTAAGAGTCACTGTGAGCATACGAAACATAAGCAGTAGCTCTCCAGTTATCACAGTGTGAAGTTCACAGGCCCAAACTGAACAACTTCCTCTGAGCTAAATCACTGGACTCTTAACATCATTTTTAGTTTGCACCATCTTCACCCAGAGCTAAAGCAACAGTGTAGAAGGGGGAAGCATCTTAAAATCACCTGAGCACTAAGTGTATATGACACACACAGGGTTTAGACATAACTAAGACAGCATTTGGCAGGGAGAGAAAATTTCACTTGAGATTTAGATTTGTCATGAATAACAGTTGCCCACAAAAACTGTCCAGGTTAAATGACACTTAAGTTTCTCAGTTTCTTAAGAAATTATTCATATGCGGTTACTTAAAGAAGCCATTCAAGAATTACTCAAAGAAGTAGTAATGTTTCTTAGGAACTCACCATCTCACTTAAAGGAATGGTCTTTAGACAGGCTAATTAATGTGTATTAGAAATTTTAAATTCAAAGTAAATCCCACTATCTCTCTGTTTACCAAGGTTAGCTTATGTCTCCTCTCCAGGAGTACACCATCTGAACAACCTGGTGTTAAACAGGAGAAACTGTTAGTACCTGAAATTAAAACAGCATTTCAACATCCCTTCAAAATATTATACGAAGTTTAAACCTAATCCTCTGGCAATGCTTTTGCAACCATCTCGCCAATTCTGCTCAGGGTTTAGTCATGTTGCAGAAGCAGTGCTGAGCTATGATGAATGTGTTTTTCTTGACGGTTATAACGCAGCTTCCATGTCTTCTTGTTGCTAATGTCCTCGAAAGGTTCAGATGAACATGGCCGAGACGAGAAGTACAAGGTGGTCTCTCAATTCAAAGGTGTTTCTCTCTTCTTACATCACTGCAGTGGAAGTGATAAACCTGTTTGGGGGTTTATCAGCAATCGAATATCAATTCCTTCCCTAGGACATCTTCCTGAGATGGCTGGGGTACACACTAAGGGCTGAGCTCTGGCAAAGGATGTGGGACACAGCTGCAAGTCCTCCTCAGCTTCATTATGGTGTTTGCCTTTGTAGCAGGAAACCTTGATACCATCTTTATAATTAAGTTTATAAATCTTTCTCTGTTAAATTTTTTATGCTACCCCTTCAGGCCCACCAGGGGTGAAAACTACTAAAAAGTACTTATTTTTCACATCATTTGACCCCCCCTCCTCTTTTTAAAATCATACCACCACAAACATAACAGCCCTTAATCATTTACTGAAACAAATTTCAAAGGGCATTATCTCTGCTTTTTAACAGTCCTTGAAGAGGTGATTCTTGTTCAAACCTGGTAAGAAGTTTGCTTCAGCATTGCCAGAAAATTATTAATCCAATCAAAAATGTTTTTATACTCAAATGGCTTCTTCAAATAGTAACCAGTTCTAGCACAGTTGTTTTCAAACAAAAGAGCAGAGATTAACAGAACATACATTAAATGTTTCTCATAAAGAACAGACACAAGGACTTCAAATAGACATTTTAAAAACCCCTCAAACTTAATTTTTAATGAATATACATGTTCAGATTAAATATAAGACATCTTCCACCTACAGAAACATATCCTTAAAGTTCAATAAACTCATAAGATTTTATATGCAGATTTAAAACCATCTTCCCAGAAACAATGGAAAAGATGACAAATACTCCTGAAACATATTTTGTGATCTTGATAAATTGAATGGTACACATCACTTAGTGAGGGATGGAGAACAAGAAAAAACATCTTTTAACATGTAGAAGTGTTTTGTTTCTCAGGGAGACAGAGAAGGAAGCAAGTAATTCACCTCTCAATCACAGCTAATCTTGTTGTGAAATATTGCCATGTGATTTTTGTCTCAACAAACACTGATAGCTAGTGTTAAAAAAAATTAATCAAAATGGACACTATAAAGCTACTTGCCAGCAGACATACAACTCACTCTGGAGACATATTATTTAGGGTAATCCAAGAAGGTCCCAACAGTTAGATAATTAGCCTGAATATGTTGTTTAATATAAGCAGCTACCAAAAGCACAAAAACTGAGCATGTACTTTAGAAGCAACTTCAGCCAGACCTCTAAACGTGTGTGAAAATTCAGAGAACGTACATTTAAAAAAAATTTTAAATTTAGCTTATTAATAACAATGCCTTTTGAATTGATAGTAAGGTTTACCTTATAAATTGTGTTTGTGGTGAACTGCTGCTGCGAGGAATGTGGGAAAGATGAAAGAAAAGAAAGTTAAAATATTTAGCTACCTGAATATAGTCAACTGGATTCTTTCCTTCTCCTTCTTCAGAAACTAGTGCTTTGCCTTGCTCTCTCAGGTATGAGCTCATGCACTCGCACATTGTCTTCAGACCATTTGGCACACGGCTGAACAACTTATACATGCAAGCAAGGTCTGGAATCAAGAATGAGAGATTATGCAGGACACCTCTGTGTGTTAAAGGTCTGTAACTCATTCATCTCAGAGCAAAATATGACAATAAAAGATTCACCTAAAGTAATGAGAAGTGGCTTAGGCTAAATGTGGCTTTCCAGAAGAGCAATCCATCCTTGCACATTTATGCAAAATCTTATCATAATGCAGCAATTATTTCCACTCTACTATTTAACTCAATCAAACCAAGGCCTATAAAAGTTAAACTAATTCCTATACCTTATGAACACCCTTCAATATCCTTGCACCCTCAGCCTGAAGGCTATCTAAACTGGATATTAAAGAGAAAAAATGTTAAGTATAGTATCATCACTTTCCTTTTCAATACAAACTGTCTTTTCTTACAGATAGGAAATGTGCTCACTCGGTTGCTCTATCACCTAGTAATTGTGAAGCTGCTTTAATGAACAAAGGCCATTAATCTAAGCAGCAAGTCTGTTCCCCATTCTCATGGCTTTAGTGTGAGCACCAATTTCTCAATATAGATATTACAATCCTTCTCTTCATTATGCTGCTTTAGAAACTTATGATCTATTTCTTCCCATAGTAACTTTCATTCAGTCACTCTGTACCACATTAACCTCTATTAGGGAAAACCAAATCAAGCCAAGCCCTTTTTTTTTCCAACCAGTTCAATAAGCTCCTTCTCCTCCTTTAAAAACAGCCAACTCCTTCCTGCAACAATGTTCTTTCCACAAGAATTGGTCCTGCAATGCTTCTGTTTGTCTTTTACACAAGTACTTTTTAGAATAACTGCCTGTGGGCCAAAAAAAATTCATGTATTTTGACAGCCATATACTAGAGGAATGGAAGTACTAAAATGGCTCACGGAAAACTGGTAACAAAGACCATTGCAATAGATTTGTATTTTTTTTTACGAGATACTTGATTTAACCTAAAAAATGTATCTGTGGCTGGTACTAAATAGAATCAATTAAGCATATATGCTCAGTTTTAAGAGCCCTCTGAAAGGCTGAAGTAATATTCTCAGATGTTTGTAGAACAGAGCCACCAAAGTGCTTTCACGATTACACAGGAACACAATCATTAAGCGTGACTTATCCCATATTTAAAAGCAATAAGCAGTGTCATCAACATTTCTGTCTCCCATGTGACCCAGTCTTACCTTCTGTCTTCCCATTTTTCAGCATATGAACTAGCCCAGAGTTCTCCATTTCCACTATAGTTTTCATATGCTTGGAAATAAGCTCCCTCTCAACAACTTTCACAATAGGTTCTTCTGTTGATTTATCCAGACAATGCATCACCCGTTCTATTTCTTCATTAATTCTAGCTTCTACTTTCTTTATATATACAGAAGCACTGTTTTCAGCTAAAAATTTTTGACTTTCCATCTGTGATTAACAAAAATTAATACTTTAGACTTTTTTTTTAAAGGGGAAAAAGAAAATATACTAGTTATGTCAGATCAACATTTATATGCAAGTTCAAATCAAACACAGCATGTCCAACACATTATACACCCAAGATTTACATACACACTTAACACAAAATGAAGGTTCTATTATGCTAAATGTGTTACATAAGGGGGTACATCCAATATAAACAAGGTCTATATTTTTCATACTAAGTCAGCCTAGTTTTCAGTTACCAACCAGAGTTTTAGCCACAGATCCAAAGAAAACAGAATGATGGGGAGAGAGAAGAGGCAAAAATTCCTTTCAAATACCAGTTTATGTCAGTTGTCATTATTCTCATTAGTGACAATGCTGTGCACATTATTTCATGTCAAACTGTTTTTATCCATACTGGTCAGCATAGTCTTCTGGTTAAAAGATGTTTTATTTTTTTATTTTTAAAGCAGAGGTAAGAAATGGAACTTAAAAGGAAGTAATTATTTTTCTTAAATTTTTGTAGCCACCAAAGAAAACCAGTACACAATGACATCTAAATGGTTGTACAACATATGCTTCAGCTTTTCAAAAAAGTTTGGAGATCAGAGCATACAACAGTCAGTCAGTTGATCCTGCATAAGAATTGGGAGACCGACAAATTACCTTATCTCGATATCTTTTAACATACTCTTAAAATTTCTAACAATTTCCAGCAAGATGAACATGATTACACTCAAAAAGCATTCAACTGGCTTTTTTCCTCAAAGTATCTCACAAAAAACCCGCAGGAAATATTTAAAATGTGTTATTTGGTGTCTGATCAACAACTTGAGAGCCACATGGTTGCGCTTAATTCCTGGACTCAGTTCATTTTATTACAAAAAATAGCTCACAAATGTAGATACTATGAAGGAAAAAGCTTCCTCTAAGGCAGTTTGACAGGTTTCCCAGCCTGAAATAGTCTGAACCTTTCATGCTACTGGTATTTCAAAAAGACTGTGGGGGCAATGCAGGGGTAGACTCAGTTGCATGAAATAGCCTAAAGCAGCAGGCACAAGATTAGCACAATGATTACTTCACATGTTATTGGCACCCACAGCTCAAAATTACATTCAAATTATGCTAATTCTGTAAAACCCGTGTTACTTTTCCCCCACATTTCATTTAAACAGATATGGACATACTCATCAAATAAGCAACAAGTATCTAAAGTACCACCAAATCTCACAATTCCAGGGAGTTACAACAATATTCCAAACATGATATTAGAACACTGCCATACCTGAAAAAATTCTGCAGACATCTCCAAAAATGGAGCCTCAAAGTCTTCTTCATAGACTGACCTTCCTTCAAGACCTAGAATCATTAACATCTGGCAAGCATTTCTTATTGCGCCTCTGCCAAAAAGTAAGTTGTTAACAACTTGAGAAATCTACATGCTTGTAAGACAGAGTACACAGCAGAATAACAACTTGTAACATGATATTAAATATAGTAATAGAAAGTCCATTCTAAATCTGTTTGATACATCACACATTTTCAAGAACTTTATACCAGCAAGATTGTTTGGTTTTGTTCAAAACTAAAGAGCTGATAACGTTTATTAAATATTTTAAATGCAGTGATAGGGAAGCAGGTCTCAAGGTCTACTGGCTTGCAAGACTATGAAGAATATATTTCAACATACAAGAAAATAAACCAAAATACTACTTCAAAGAAAACTGCACGTGTAGGTTGGAATTGAGCAATTCAAAATAACTGTGCACATGGAATTTCCTGTGCAAAGTTTAAGTATTTTTTCTGGTTGGCTGTTTAAAAAAACAAAAACACCCCCCCAACCCAACACAAAATAAACCGCACCAAAATAAAAATGTATCAGCAAGTTAATGAAAACAAAAGAACTGCATCCAGAAAAAAAATTCCACTTTCTGGCAGTAGGGGACAATGCACAGCTGTAGCCAGGGAGTATTCTCTTCATAAATTGCATGTTGGGCAATCTCAGACACAGAACTGCAGCCAAAGTAGCAAGGATTTTACATATCCCCACACCCAACAGCTGTTCTGAAACTGGAGAAGCACAAGAAAACTTGCAAATTTTAAGTCTCTTCAGCTGCAGTATCTGCAGTGTGTGGCACAAAACTCCACATATCTAAAATGGCCAGAGAAGCTGTGAAACAGATTTAAAAGCTTAGAGATGCAACTCAACTACCAAGAAACAAATGGATCAAAAGAAAAAGGAATTGGAATTATAAGAGAAAATATAATAAATAAATAAAGAGGTACCAAAAAATAAAACAACCTCTTAATACAGAGAAAACACACAATAGCAAGAGGCAGAGAATTGTCAAAACTTTGCTTCATAACCAAATGCTCTGGCACACTGTGGTAATGGAGACATTTAACAAAAGTTTTAATAAAAAATACATGATAAATATTAAAAAAAATATTAACAAGCTTCCCCATTTACCACTATACTAAAATTTAATGTATGAGAAATATTTCAGATTTTGGAGAAATCTGAGTTGTGCAGCCTTAAGTAATGAATTATTTGTGTACGTTCTTAAGTCACTCATTATTCATAACTAAAGACAGTCACTTACAAACATCTTACCTGTCTACAACTTCTCCTTTCCTTTCTCTTGCAATCATATCCAGCAGAGTTTGCCGCAGGTGATCCCTGATGCAGCCATAGCGAACTACTTGATCTCGAAAAATAATCAAGCCCAAATTGTAGACATTCTCCACATTGTTTTGTTGCACATACACACGGTCCTACAAAGGCACACACAGCAATAAAACTGTAAATTCAGTGCATCTGTGCTATTCAAAAATAAAAGAGATGGGTAATTTTTTTCTACGAAGAAAGGCACTGTACAGAAATAATGAATACCCTCAAAATTCAAAATCAGCCCCATTTTCCAAAAATTCATTTACACTGGAGGTCTACTGCGAAAGCATGGCAGAACAAATCTACAGCCTTGCCACTTTTTAGTCTGGGTGCAGAGGAATCTCCAACTACTGGCAAAATTCATGGCACAGCCTGAAAGAGGTTTTACTTACCTACTCAAACCCCTTCCATCCACCCCTTTCTGATCTTAATTCAATTTCCTAAAATTTTTCCCCACCTCTCCATGCATCTTCCTACCACTCCTTCTAGGCAAACAAAATGCAATATTTCCTGAAAGAGCATCATTAGATGAACAGAAGAAAAAGTAAAGCCAAAATAAGAAGAGTGGCAATCACAGTCTTAATGGATCGGTACTGCAAAATTGTACAGAAGGACTTCTGTTGACACCCCTCCCTCCCATGAATAAAAATTCACTTTCATTCAACTTGAGGAAATGTTATGTTTCATTATAATTGCAGGTATACATAAACACTCAAAAAAGAAAAGAATGGGCAAAGAAGAATTTTTTTTTGTTTCAATGTGGGTTTAAGTTCCATCTCCCTACATAATCTCAGTCTATAGTAAGGATCAAGTTCCTCAACTATCTACTTTTTCATCCACCTACATTTACAAACTGGCACTGATCCTCAGATGAGCATTCCAAGACCCCACAGCCCAAAATCCATTGTACAGAGTTGACTGAGACACTACTGAGCAGACCCCAAGTTTCTTACTGCTACCCACAGAAGTGCTCCAGAAATTTGTCTCTCCTTTCTTGTTCCTCTCTCCCAACTCCTCAACTCTCTAGAAAAGGAAGGTTATTAATAAAGTTACAGCAGACAGAAAATGTATATATCTGCTTAATAGCCACTAGTGCTGTACCAGGTAAGACACTTTAAAACAACATCAAGAGTAGAAAAACGGTAAGCTTTTACAACCTTTTTCTGAGATAAGCAATAATTATTTTTCTTCATTTCTGTCAGGGCATAATCCATTCCTCTAAAATCATAGCTTGAGTAATTACTAAAAATACTGCTTTGCTACCATTTAAGCATCAGGACAATGATATTAGAAAAAGTTAAAGAGTTTTGTACCCACTCATAAATCTGACTGGGATAAGGTTTTCTAAGAATTTACATAGATATAACAAAATAATAATAAAAAAATCAAATTCTATAAAGGATGAAGGTCAGTGTTTGAGTATAATGATCAGCTTCTCCACTGGTTCTGTCAACTATCTTAAGAGCTTTATCACACTCAGTATTGAAGAGTAAAGCTATTCAAGCATCTAGAAAATGAAATCATTAAAATAACAAATGTTATGCTTCAGACTATGGAAAAAAGATTACAAAATCGCAAGTTTATATAAATTCCACAATTACAAAAAATCAGAAGGAAAAGACAGCACACAATTTAGCAGCTAAATTCACATGGCAAAGTTTTCATATACCGATTATGCATCAGATTGCCACTTGGTGACCAGAGGAAAGCAAAACACTGGGTTCTGCTATTAATGAATGATTTCGCATTCTCTCCCTTCAGACAGGCAACACTTCATTTAAATGAAAAAACAAGATGGGAACAGGTCAGATATGAAGGAAGTTCAATTCTGCCTCAAAGCAAAATGTTTACTGGTTGGTCTCATGAAGTTAGTTTAGTGATACATGGTGGTATAGGTCTTTGGAATATGTTACTTCATTTTGTCTTATTTACAAACAGGGTTGTTTATTTCACTTCCTTATTTACACACTTGCATCAAGAACAGAAGTAAATGGGATTCTCAAGTAAGGCAAGCTTAAAATATATTTTCAAAGAGATGAAAGAGCAAATTAAAAAATAACATCTAATATACTATGTGACTTGAGGAGAAAAGAATATATTTATCATTCCCAAAAAATATTCAGGCCTCTAAAGCACAGGCAGCAGGGTATCTAAAAGGATTAAAGCCATGACTCATCTGCATAGCTTCTGCTGTGGTAGTGCTAAACACTGCCATCACAAAATAGTAACTGCACTAGAAACTCCTCGCAATGTATCAGCACACCTCTGTAGTAAGCCAGACCACTCTGCAATATCCAAATCAGAGCAGCAACATTAACGCTTCTGATACTGTTGATTTGCTCACCCATGGTAACAGATCACTTTTACTGTTTACTGGAAGCTCTCCCAATCCAAAAAAAAAAAAAGTAATCTTAGAGAGAAAGCCCGAGTGGGGAACAGGTTTGACTGATGAGGCTACACACTACAGCACAGCAATCACATCTCACAGGGAGAAGCAGCAGGTTATTAAAGGTAAGAGTAACTTTCAGAAGACAAGGGTGGAGTTTCAGACAGCAATTATTCATAAACTACAGTCCTGCCTATACTGCAGAATAATTCTAATCTGAACTAAAGTTACCTACTGTAAAATATCACCAGCCACATTTTGCCCATCTCTGCACAGAGGCACTACCTAGATCATGCAGCCTTCAGACCCCCTTGAGTATGTATACAGAGTGTCTTTGATCCTGGTTCTGGACATAAAAACAACACTTCCTCCCTTTTACCTTGTGTGTAAGGTATGGACAGTAAGAGTCACATGCCCTGAGATCAAAGCTCATGTATCTAATCTGTCAGTGCTGGCCTAAAAAAAAAAAAGACACCATCTTTGTGCACAGCATGAAGAGAAGGGAATTCTCTGCCCCCTGAAAAATACACAGCTGTATTTGCAGGAGCAATTGTTCACTTCTGACTGTGTGTAACTGGCACTGCCCATATGCCTATAAATGCCAGGGGCGTGACTGCTGCACTCACATACCTGAAATTGCTTTAAATTTAGCAAGTAGAAGTAATCAAGAAGGAACACCACAGAATCAAGTTTAACCTAGTTTCCATTACACATTCTAAGAATTCTCACACTTAGTGTTGCTTGAAGACCAAACAACTGCACCTCCACTGCTACCATTACACACAGCAGTTAAATAAACCTGTTGTGGACATGCTTACCTACACTGCTGCTGTGAGGCTGAATTTCAGATATGCCCAAGTGTAGTGCATCACTTCACTACTTCAACAAGCACATGACCTGACTTAGCAAAGATGCTACTTAGAACATAACTTCATTGCTTCAGTGCCTCACTGCTCGCTGCAGACAGTGCCAATGAAGTTATGGAGAGTATTACATCTGCTCTGGCACTGATTACTGTAGCCTAAACATGCAAAGCAAAAGGAAGAGAGCTAGTGCTGTATCCTACAACGTACACTGGAACTGTGGAAACTTGAAATTCAGTCATGGAAACTGGAACATCTCAAAAAATTTTACTATGCAAAAGGTTACAAAACCTCACACTACACCTGCAACAGACCAGAAACCAACAGACTTTCACCAAAGAGTATCACAAGAGACAAGGTAATTTAGTGCTTGTGGAAGAGGTTCTGCATGTACAATGAAATCCTGCCATAAACCTCTAACAGCAAGTATTCTAGTCATTAAGTATCATAATGCAGAAACCCCATGTGCAAAACTCATGCCTTTCTAAAAAAGATCTATTTGAATTTATTTTTAGTTCAAAAGTAGCAAAATTAAATAGGGGAAAGAGATTAGGGTGGGTTGGAGAGGTGTTTTTTTTGACTTAAATCATATGAGAGCTAATGGGTGAAACAAAGCTGGAAAACAAATGTGGCATTAAAACAGAGAGAGTTTAGTTTAAGATGTACAATCACTAGGCTGAAGTAAGAATTTAAGAGAGTAAGACCAGAATTCAAGAGGATGTTAAATGTTTTACTTTCACTGATGTCACATGGTCTGTTTGGCAATAGGTACATTTCCTGAAACTGATGGGTAATTGAGATGGCCTACAAAATAAGAGAAGGGTTGGGTTATGCTTTACTTAAAAACATAATAATTGCATATACTTCTTCTGGTAGAACACAAGCATATCAATTAACAATGCCTGGTGACTGAATTTATACAGTGTTTGGTTTTCTTAGATAAAATATTTTTCATGTCAGTTATAGTAGCTCTGCTTGAATAAAAATATAAACAACTTCTGACATAAGCATATCACTATAATCCTACATGTCACTCAGACTCAACATCATAAAAGAACAAATCATTCCTTATTTTATAAAGTTCTTGAAAGTTGTTTCTTTGAAGAGCAGTCAGGTCTCATCTTTCACAGGTGTTCCATCGCTGTATGATTTTGTGGCACTAGCAGCCACAAAACTAACTTACAAAATTCCAAACTTTTGGAATGAACACATGCTCAAGACTGGAATTTTCCTGCTCTTAAGTCTGTTTTGAATAAAGAGAATTGTGTTTGACTCAAGATGGCATCCCAGTGACAAAGATGAAACTGCAAATCTTTGAAAATAATCCTATTTTAAACTATAGCTTATACTTTAATTTGTAATCAAAGCATGTATTTTCTATTGACAATTTGTCTTATGCCCCTCCAAGTCAAAGAAAAGAAGGGACTCTGCCCATTGCATCAGCTCCTTGCATTAGATGGTTCTATTATAATCCCTCGCTACATTACAGAGGTTTAACAAAAAGACATTAGCGCTCCTAAAGTTTGAAAAGTTTATATAAGCATTTGAGAAGAAAATTTTGTTGTATTTTTACTATTATAAATGTATTTTATTTTAGATGTGTTTTTTTCTGTTTCTTTAGGTCTTACTTTGCTACAAGGGAAAAACAAAATCAATGGAAGGCAAATAATTAGTCAAGCAGAGGGCTCAACTGAACACCCACTTGAAATAATTAGGAACTGTCAAACAGCACATGGAAGGCTATATAATCCAAGGTATGCAAGTTTATTTATTATTCTGTTCTGAATCTAAAAGATAACCCATGAAGTTCAATTTGCACTCATAGAAATGTTGCAGAATTCCATCCCCTGAAATTTTGGTGGAAAAGAAAAGGCTGTCTGGATGTCAGCACTCACAAGCTTTAAACCAAAGTCAAGGCATTGTTCTCTGAGTGCAAAAAATACCTGGTAAACCAGTAAACTTGGTAAACAGCTCTCCTTTTCCCCCATAAGTGGTAACTGCAGTAGGTATCTCTTCCTCAGAGAGGCAACCCTTTGGTCCTTAATATACTGGTCAACACACTGAAACAGGAAAAGCTGATAAGCCAATTTTCTCTGCCACTCTTTGAAGGATCAAAGATTTATTGATTTTACAAGTAGGAGATAACATTGCATTACCCATTACCTTGGAGTATCCAGCACCTTCCATACTGAAATGATATATAATGTTTGGCTAAAACACAACAGCTACTCCCCTAGAAAGCTCTGGATTCCATCTTCTAACATTTCTGAAAATTCACCAATAGCTTTGGTAGATTAATCTAATCCTTAACTATTGAATTTGCCAAGTTGGATCTTGCAGCAATTGATTTGTATTTGTCCTTCACAAACAGATTAGAGATTCCAGGGTTTCTCACAGCAAAGACAGTACACCTTGAAAACAATCTCTCCATCTTCCTCTCAGCAAGATAAAAATACACAAATCGTTCAGTGTCACCTGAAGGCATTTTATCCAGCCCTCTAGATTTTGGTCTTTTCCTGACTGAAATAAAACAAACCAACCCCCAACATGAAGGCCAGTAAATCCCTTAAAAAAAAAAAATCACATTATTAATTACTCCAAATTCTTTAACTTTTAGTAGCTTATTAACCAAAGGGGACTTCAGAGCTAATACAAACATGGTCAGTGTCATAGGGTGAGATCTTCAGCAGCTACAAGATGAGATCTTAACTCCAGTTTGCCGCAGATAGAGCACAATTCCAGTTAATTACAGTTTTTGACCAAAAAATTGCCATCATTGTCTGTCCCTCACTATCTAATAGTGCATAAAGTACCATCTTTAGTATGATATTTTGGCAAAAAATGATTTTATATAAAAACCCACAGCACCTCAACAAGTTTTTCTATTCTTTGTCAAATCAAAGCTTTCAGTTAGAAGCTAAGCAAAAATACTCTCCTGCATCCTAGAGCATGCCCACCATTATGGGAATTTAAATACATAGCAACCAGCTAAAGTGTAACACAATCCAGAGACAAAAATGTCAGGCCTTCTCTCCAAAAAAAAGCCTTTTCTGTTGACTATAGTCAAGAAATTGCAAGCCTGCAACCTGAGATCACATTCTCATCTACGTACACCACAATCATGTACCCAAGCTCTATATGAACAGGAAAGGGTTCAGTTAGAATTTAACATTCAAAGACACACACTGTACCGAAGCAAAGTTATCCTCTCTAAATCCTTAAGCTTAAAGAACAACTACATCGGAAGTCTGAGGAGACTTTCCACCATCATGCTTTCCACTGTAAGAAAACACTGCTACGTGAACTACAACATGGAAGTCACATCTATAACCTGCCAGAATGAGTCTGACCAGCTTAGTTTTTAAGAACTGCAAAGTTCAACCATTTTTCGGATTAATTTTTCAAGTGATAATGAGATAACCTAAAAGAAGAAACCAATTACATTTTGTCAAACACCTGTGCATACAAGAGTATTGCATGGGAAATTCAAAACAAGGGACAGAGAACAGTCTTAGGAAAAAGAGTGGTAAGCAAGCCTTGCTTTTTATCTCTCCATTTTATTTGTTTGGATTTGTCAAAAGACAATTCACTGCACAGCTAAATGTGTGAAATAGCAGAATACCCACCATATACATCAGAATGTCTCTAATCATCACCATTGCCGTTTGATGATCATTCCATGCTTGGTTTAGTGTTTGTAGAAAGTTGTTATTCAAGGAGTTTAACACATCTTCTCGCACCTGAAGCAAAAAAGAAAAAACAAACATTGCCATAAACTCAAGTCTGTTTTTCCTGCAGCATTTAAATCTTAACAACCTTAGCTTCAGCACAAAATTTCTTGCTCCTCTATAAACTTGAATACTGCAAAAAAACCTCTTGCTTTTCCTGGTTCCTGACCATCCCTACCTTTTACTTCCACTGTGGAAAAATATGACTTCACACATGTAAGAAAAATCGGACTAAAAACAAGAGCAACAAAATAAACATGGGTATTAAATTTCAAAGGAATTCCTGAAATCTCAAATGCTAAAAGTATTTTTTTTACAACTCTTCAAAGGTTTTATCTCCTATGTTATAGTGTTTCAAGTAATGCTAACTTTACTACTGCAAGTAATTTCAGAATACTGGTTAGTAACAGTCAATATTACAAACAGGAACAAGTACAGGTGGAAAACTGGCCATGATGACATTCAGAGAGACAAGTTGAGATAGCATAAAGTTACAGTAAACAACCATCACTTGGTAAAGACCAAATTCCTACACTGAAAGCCCATACTCTACAACAATGAGGAAAAAAGAGTCATCTTTGTTTATACAAAGTATAAGTATTTGCTCGTGGTTTCATCTGTCTCAACTTCAGACTTTATGCCTCTTTGCCACTACTACTCCTACTAACAAAAAAGAGCATCCAGTTTCATATTTTGATTTTATGCAGTAGACATATACTACAGTGCTCAAGCTTTTAACTCCTGTAAAGGAGAAACCCGTGGGAATGTAAAAAAATTATTCCAGAGTTAACCAAATGTGTGAATTGACTTTTGACACAGCATTCAGAATATATTCTGCCCTTGTTGTAACCAGGAGAATGTATTCTCACATTTATAGATCTGCACTTATGCTTGGGTGAGTGCAAATTTCAGTACAGAGAATTCAAAGAGGAAAATAAAATTCACACAGCAAACAGCCAGAAGCTGCACCAACATCACATGGAACCACTTGAGAGATTTCATTCTGTTTAAGTTTTATGAAGTTATTAGGCCAAACCAGCATAACAAGGAATTCTGTCTGCCACACTACTACATATACTCCATAAACTTAGATGAGCAAACCAGAGACAGAGCATGGCATGTCACCCAAACACAATGGTCTCTTCTCAAGAAGCTCTGGAAGCCTATCCCAACAATATTCACCTTGTTCCTGAATCTAGGCAATATATGTATCTATAGGTTGTTCAAAGCTTTCTGAAATCTTTAAACACCTACTCTGTACACCTGAGCAAGGCCTCTCCTCCTTGCTTTCGGAACATAATATGCAGTTATAAGCACTGCTTAGCTGCCTCATTCTTTCTGATCATCATTTACCCTTTGGTCTCCCAAACGTGTGCTCTGTTAACATCCAATCTATGTAGTTCTTAGCCAAAATATAAATATGCATTAAAAACTTCAGCAGACATACTTGTGAAGAGTATGCAGAATCACCCAGAACAAAAGAAACACACATGACATGGTTGCTTTCACTTTTTTGGCCAGTATGGAATAACATCAAAAACGTTATTTGGTAGATCCCACACAGAGGTAAAATTTACCAAAGCATGATTAGCTTATAAGCACAGATAACCAGGGACATTAATTTTATGACACTTTTTTTTAAACAACACAGAAACAGTGTGCCTTTGTGATTACTCAAATCCATCGCACTAATGCTACTGGGCCAGCCAGTGCCAAATCGCACACCAAGGGGGAGCAAAAGGGGTTCTTGCCACCAGGTTGTAGTGATGAATTGCTTCCAAGCAGACACCTGAACACTCCACAACAATGCCACCTCTGCTCCATAAAGAATGTCATGTGGCTTTCTGGAACTGTGTTTTAAAGTCAGGAATGGGTGCTGTACAACAAAACTACTTTAAGAGGATCTCTTCTCAGTGACATTCTCTAAGGTTTATTTTAAGCTGCGGAGAGGTTTGGGAAGCCATTCTTTTAGTTGCTACAAAAGCCACCCAAATTATTGCTTATAACAGCTGTCTAGTTAATAAGTGCTCAAAACATTCCTTGTATAGGCCATGAATGCCACAATTTTACAGGAAAACTACTATAATTAACATAACATCTTAGTCATGCAAAGATACAGAGTTAAACCACTTTGGTAGAATAAATGATTTGAAGTAAAAAAACCTGGATATCCACACTCTTCTACAAGACAAGAAAGGCCTTCAGAGAAACAGCTGCTACTCTTCCAAAGCCTTGGAAAAATCTCAATCTCAAAGATTTTTATCAGCAGAATGTTACTTTGAATTAGCTGAGCTTGTAGTGATTTCTGTGACAATATTTGCAGCTATACAGTAAATTGGCAGGGGAAGCCAGTTTAAATAGGACTGTCCATATAAAGACTTGAAAATAAATTAGCAGCTTCATAATCTATGTAAGGTCATCTTATAGTTGCAAGGCTGAAATCCAGTGTATAACTTTAGGCTCAACTGCATTTGGATACAGCTCTCCAGGAAATACAGAACCCTCCCCCCAGTCTCTTAAGAATAGTTGGCAGAAGCTTTCAATACCTTTAAATAACTCTTTATCAAGTGTACACAAAGCAGACTTATGGCCTAGTAGTTTCTCTCTTACAGTGCCTGGCCTGATGCAGCAGCACAAATAGTTCAATTATGTAATTTCCACTACTATAAGGACAAGCCAGAATCTTCTATGGGTAGCAGCAGTACAGAACAGCACTTTCTGAACTAAGGCCTCAAGCCCTCAAAACTTTTATTATGGAGTTCCTTTACCTTCTACAAAAATCTAAGTAGTCTAAAAGACAGTATTCTAAAATCTTAGGAGTGCCAAGTAAGTTAACAGATTAACTATGACTTTACCAGAAATGTCTGTTTACCCCTGCAGCTGCTATCCTATTCCACTGAAAGAAAAAAAAAACAATACTGAAGAATACTGATGATTCTGAACTGTTACTTTCTGGCAATTCCCTCACATTCTTTTGCCCTCCATATAATAGTAGTCTTGCAAAAGATCATCTGAAAACATCATTAAGAAAATACAAAGGCAGATAACACTTCATACATTGTCAGTCAGGCTTACAGTACATCCTAATGCTCAATGGGTAATTTGCCTCCTACACAACTTCTCCTGTCATCCCTCCCTATTTCACTGATGTTATGGAAATAATCTCAAATTCCCTGTAGGAGATGCCTCTCTTATCTCTCCCCTTCTCTTTGTGACACCACAATAGCAAATTTTAAAGCTTGCAAAGGACGCCAGACATAACTTTCTGAGTCCCAGAGCAGACAACACTTCCTTCAGCCGACACCTTCTGCACTAGCACCCCACACAATTCCTTCTGTACTTAACACTGCCACAATGACCAGCTTTGTGCCCTCCCAACAGAATTCTTTCTTGCATGCTTGCCTGTATTATTATTCTGAAATAGCAGGTACTGTCCCTACCAAACTCCACCAGCTGTATCAGCAAAGCACCATATCGTAAGGCATTCTGGCATGGCAGCAACAGAGATGTTTGGTAAGAGCAAGACATATTACAGGACATGAGGATATCCCAAGCACCTCTTTCTTTTTAGAAATGCTCTAGTATCTCCCCAAAACAGCGTGTTTCAGTCCATTTAACCTGGTGATTAGTACTTACAAGCCATTAGGGTGTGCAAGTTCAAAACCAAGCACACTTAATGTATCTTGTATTGATCCCATTTGCACCTATCAATGATTTTATTTACAATTCAATAGGCTGTAAGGACAGTACACTGTATTATGTTCTGTTGTTGAGAAGTTAAATACTTTTCTTATACTTTATTTATCTAATTAAAATGCTAAATAAGCAGAACTTTCTACTAACGGTTAAATAAGCACGAAGTGTAAATACAGCTCTTAACCATGCCTCACCAATAATACAAGCTTGGGCTTTCCAAGCTTTACAGCTATCTGTAAAAACATCTGAACATACACATTGCCCCTAATCAGTCTCTTCATCTATTCTTAATTAACCAGCATGACAGGAATACTGCAGGAATGTAGCTTTTTTGTAAAAAGATAACCAGCAAAGGACAATTACGTTTCAAGAATTCTAGTGATTTCAAATTTGGGTTTGGCTCCTCAGCAGTGCTCCCTGAATTGAGTGTAGTTCTTCAGTAAAAATCGACTCACTTCTGCACATTTTCATTTTTATAAAAGTTAATAAATTTAATGAACAACATTTCAGTTGGAAAACCCCCCTCTCCTAAATTCTAGCATTCACCATTGAGTCTCTGAAAAGAAGTTAACAAAGACTTGTGATGAGAGGATTTATTGTTAATTAGCTACTTAAAATTTAACAGAAAACTGCCCTTGGAAAGAGACAGTGAACAGAAAAGATTTTTCTAAAGTTTCTGTGACAAAGTGTGAGATTAAACAAAACTTTTTTAAATCTATCTTACCACAAGTACTAATGGTGCAAACATAAGATGTCATTATAGAACCGATCCTATTCTTAATAATCAATGCAGTATTTTTTCCATACTTCCATCTATAGCTACCTCAACATAATGTCCCTAAGTAAATACTCAAAAGGGACAAGGAGTAGCTTTGAGCCTATAGAAGTTTTCTTTATTGTTAAGAAAATTTTGGCAGAAGTCACATTTTCTTTTTTTAGTCTTTTTCTTGGATTATTTAATTTATTGGATCGCATCATCAGAATAATTTAGCCTTTTTTAACTTTACAGCAATTAACAACTAAAACTCAGTAGTTAGCTTCTTTATTTAAAAAAAATGTGGTCATCTATTTTTATGTTACCCATACACATGGTTATAATTTGCTTAATCACATTAAAGATCAGAATACTAGGTCACTGGAAAAGACTTTTTTTTTAAAGCATCAGATATGATAGTATTGTAATGAATTAATTGTAAAATTGTAATTTTTCTGTTCGTATAACTATAATTTTCTGTATTCTTTCTTGTAATAAAAAGACTGGTATATTTCTTTTGCAATTGTAACGAAGAAGAAAATTCTAACCCTTCTTTCCAGTAAAATGCATAACTCTTCTACCGGGAAATCCTAATCCAAAGACAGACAAGAGAATATACAACCTTTTATTAAGGTAACTAGGTTAACTGCAATAAACAATTTCTTTATTGCAGATTTGCAGCCCAGCTGTTTTAATAACCTATAACAGTATTAAGTGTCAGAAAGGCACTAGTCTACACTGCTATTTGTGCAGTCCTCTCAGCCAGTGCAGTTAAAGTACAAACTCAGGATCTTCTGCTCTTTTGTTAATTTTCCACAATCAGCACTTCAGAATAATTTATTTTGCAAATGGGTAATTTTTAATATGCAAAATAGCTAGGAACTAAGATAAGAAGTTGCAGAATACCTAGTAACAAGAGCAGCTTCCCTCAAACTAAACCAGGATAAACTAAAGCCTAGGATTAATAAAAACTTAGTGTTGTATTATTACAGACAGACTGTAAACATAGGCATATACACGGCACAAAAAGTCTCAGCCATTTGCCACATTTTACATGAATAGCACAGATTATGCATGCACAGATTATGAAAACAGAAGAGTTTGAGAGTCACAGATGTGCTACAATTATAGAAAAGAGCCTTAAATTATCCAGCCACTTCATACAGGATGTGTCCTCTCGTGCAACAGTAAAAAAGCCCACATTCAAAGCAGTTTTAGACTATACTTGTTCAGACCATACCTTTGAAACTAAGATTTTAGAAAGAAAATAACACATTTCTCATACACAGCAGTAACTCCAGTTGGAATGCACTAAAAACTCAAAGAATTCTGCATTATTTAGACATAAACCTCCCATCCCTTCTCTGTAATTCAGCCATAATCATCCAAGACATATGATGGTGTATCACTTTCCTTTTCAGATGTTGTAAAAACAGCCAGTATATGGGATCAGAGTGGACATGTGTCTTTCTTCAGAGATAGGCAGGTATGGAGCAAGGCAGGCATCTCTCCAGACTTGGAATTCCTATTACCCCTAAATATTACGTGGTCTCAGACCTTTTCTGCTCACAGTATCGAAAGCTTTGGTGAGACCAACAAAGGTTACATAGAGTCCTTTGTTCTGTTCCCTACACTTCTCTTGCAGTTGTCTGAGAACAAATACCATGTCTGTGGTACCCCTATTGGCTCTGAAACCACATTGGCTTTCAGGTAGAAGTCCTTCTGCTACAGAGGGTATTAATCTGTTCAGAACAATTCTTGCAAGGATTTTACCTACTTACTAATCAATTCTAAACTTTTCTCTCAAAGACAGGAGAGGTAGTTCCATGGTTTAACATTAGACCTAAAGAGTCCTTTTCTCACATGATACATCTTCAAAAACAAGACGTTTCTGCACGTCATTTTGACTGAATTACATCGTTTTGCAAAGGCTGAAATGATAGAATGCAGATTACTCAGGACTTTTGTTGTTGCTGAGCTGATGTTTTTGAACAGTGCCTACCGCCTCTTTAAATAGCATAATCCTAGCACAACTCTCTCATTAACTTGTGAATTAGTTCATTAGCCCATAACAAACAGGTTCTTAGATTGGTATTTATTTTGTTCCACATGAAAAAACTGACTCTAAAACAACCCAAAATTTGACCTAAGAAAGTCACAAAATGACACCAAAAAGGCCACAAACCTTTAAAAAAAAAGATTCCCAGCTCTCAACAGTTATTCTTCAACAAAAGTTGTTTCCTGTTATACACTTTCAAACTTACAAAAACCAGCACCCGGATCATGAAGTCATTTGAGCTGGGTGTTAGCTCTCTGCTACCCTTTCTGAGAGAAGCTACACAATTGCAACACCAGGCAACATAATAAAGTCAGACTTTTTTGTCGTTTAAATAACTGTTCAGAATTCTTTCCTATAAGACACTTCTATTTTAATTAATAAAATGACAAACCTTGTTTATTAGATGCTCAGTGACCACTTCTCTTAGTCCAGTGTAGAGCTTTTCACCATGTTTATGCAACACCATTGTATATGCATTCCTATACAGCTCCTCAAAACTGAGACCACTATTGTTCTTACGCTGGATCTCTTGGATTGCATTTTTCAGAAGATCCCAAATACTGTTCACATATTTCTCATCCATAGTCATCTGTAAAAATAAAACAATATGTTATTGTTTAGAATCAAAAAAGGATCTAGATAATAGAAGGTAATTGTTCTGCCACATCTTGTTCATTTCATTATCACAAGGTTTCTCAAACTTTATTATAACAGTGTTTATGAAACTAGCAAGGATTTAAAAAAATAGTTATGAAAATTGTAATTTGTTAAAGTTTAATGCTTTTTCCTTTCAGATCTGCAAATCCACAGAATCCAACTCCAGAGCCTTTGTAGGTGGAAAGGCAGGTAATCATGGACATCAGTCTCTTCCCTACTCTTCCTCCACAGAGCTAACCATGATAAATGGTTAACTCTCATCCCATATTAACATGTTACTTGGCACCTCCTAAATTGTACTGCAAGACTGATCTGCTTCACCAGACCCCAAATCAACCTGTACAGTAACAGATAATGCCTGACACAGACTTAGCAAACTTAGTCATCTGCTTGATCCAACTAGGTGCTTCAAAATATGATAGATAAAGCAGTATCTGGGATTGCTAGTAAGTGTATCAAAAAATATCAGATGTCAGTATTGCTTAAAGTTTGTGATTCAGTCAAGTTTCATCACATAACTGTAAAAAATATCCTACTTTTTAACTGAACTAATTTTAAAAAGCAATGTTTAAAGTTCAGTTTGGTTTGGTTTATACAAAAACAGGAACTGAGTTAGCATTTTACATCTAAAGAAAAAGGATGAAGAGTGAAGAGAAAAAAAGCTGCTATTCCCAGAGTTACTATGGAAAAAGAAAATACCCACACACCAATCTACCAATATCCCAGATACCAGTCTACCAAAAATGTCAAAGTAGCCTTGAAAATAAGAGCTAAAGTAGTAAAAGAGTAAATAAGAATGGTATGACATTACAGAGAGAAATCATGACCAGCTGTAGTTCACCTCTTCTTCCCCTTCCACCCAAGAACCATTGAGTGAATAGAGGAAAAATATGGAAAACTAGATCTGACTGCATTTGTAGTCAAACACAATTATTAGCAGAACTTTTTTCATTACAAGTATATTTTTACATGTATTTTCAAAATCATATATCAACTTCTCTAGGCTTTATAAATAAAAGTACAGCTCATAATAAAGAGAAGCCACTCCCTGCCTTGGGAGGAAATGGTGAACAAAATCAAAACAAGACACACAACACACATCTTCCATCCTGCTTGTCTTTTGGAGTCTTGGCTAAATACAAAGATTTTAATGATAAAAATAATCCTAACATTACTTTTCCCACTTCTCTGATACCAGATCCACTAGACTACTCAACTTTATGTACCAAAAACTTGAGATATGGTGTTAGATATCCAAAAATTCTTAGCTCCCCATCTCCCAAAAGTAAAGCTTCAAAGTAGCAGAGGAATGGCAGACAGAATGTCATGTGTCCCTCCACACTTTTTGCTTATTCTGCTATGTGTAATACTGAAAGGTCAGTAATTCTGTCTTTAATTTTCATTTGTTATATTGGTGCCTCTTCAGGGAAATTATTTTCTAAAGCCTTCCTGAACCAGCAATTTTACAAGTGCTGATAATAAAGGCAACCATTTAGATTTGCAGACAGCAATCCAAGTAAAAGCTTTTCAGTCTTCCTTTCAAAAAAATGAGGTTTTGTTTTCAAACAAAGCATAGACTCAAACCAACACCTCCCAATGTCCTTTTTTCCCCTTGCTAATCAAGAATCTCCAAGCCAACAGGACCTTTTTCTCTCAACTGCAATTTGATTGCACACTGTATTTTAAAAAAGGTGTGATCTGTATAAAGCAGGCAAATCACTGGGTGCTCCTTTGCAGAGGTGTTACAGCACTGCTGCTTCTGGGCTGGTCACAGTGAACATCTGTGTGTTACAGATAAAGCAGCACATCTGATAACTCAGATCTGTTCAGGAAAAAAACTAAAAGTGAACTGTTTAATTCTTCTACTTTTAATCCAAATGCTACAAAAATGAAGGAAAGACTATAATATTATTTGCTCCAAACTCACCGAATACAAACATGAACATAGAGTTTTCTGCCACTTAACAACTGACACACCATAAGCTGCTCTGGAAGCACAAGAAAGGTCCATAAAAGATAATTTTAAGGAGTACACACCTCCATGGGCTAAATATACAGAAATATTTGAAAAAGTATTCTAAACTTATTACCTTTCAGGATTAAGCATGAAGGACTCTGCTTTTCAGTGCAGCTTCCTATTCTGGTGATGACTTAGATTAACACCTGTGAGGTTTTATGGGAACAGGTCTGCTCAAGTTCTAGGATATCAAGTTAGAAGAGCACTGTCTTCCAAAAAAGCTCTAGCACAGCTGGCTTGTTTGCAGCAGTGTTTTCTAACAAAGCAAAGACTCCTAACACTTTATATAATTCCATTCTATTTGGCAATAAGTCACTGCAGTAAAGTTTGAGCAAAAATGTATCATTTCCTGTCCAGTGCTGAAAAATTGTGTAGCATATGAACAGAAGAGGTCTTCCTGTATTCTCAAAGGTTTGTAAGATGTGCAATGACTAAATCTATCCTTGGGTTATTTAACTCACAGGTTCATCTCTGTTCATCCCCTTTCCTTAAGTCAGGCTTGTATGAAGATTTAAAACCCAAACAACTAAACAATAAACACATTTTTGATACTACTTGAACACTTTCCATTTTTCAAAATTCTGTACAAAAGCATCTCTGAAAACACTGTTAGAGAACTGTGACTCAACAGGGAAAATTTATGCAACTCTCTGGATCCCTACTCTGTGAGTGACAGACTTCCACAAATATGAATACAGAATCAGAGCCCTGCTGGTTTTCCATGTTCATTCCCAGATTTCTTTTAATGGTTATATTTTAAAAGTGAACTCCACGTTTTTAATACAGTTGCCTTGCTCGTGTCACGTATTGTTGCCGATTTAGCAGAACCCAGGTCTAGAAAGGCTTTCAGAAGAAAAATCCCATTAACTTCAGTAGTGTTTACATCCAGAGTCACCAAGATAGTAAGAAGCCAGTGTCCAAATAGAGGAAATGTGTTAATGTACTCCCGCTTATCTGAACATTACCTTTCTTGGGGAATGGGAGAGAGACCAAGTCTGTTATTGGCAGGAGAGAGAGCTGTTTATAAGAAGCCGCTAGTTGGAAAACTTCCACAAACCGCTGCCCAAATGCTAATGATTCAAAGATGCAACTTGAACACAAACATCTGAACTCAGAGCGTAGCACAAGTACATCTTGAGGAAATTAGACTAAAATGTCAGTGTACATGAAAGTGCAATCATTTCACAAAAAAAAAGAAAAAATCTGCAAAGGACTCAAAAGGTCCTTAATTCCACAGTGCTGCCGCTCTCAAGGCTCTTCCTTTTAACAGTGTTTGCCTATCATAATAAAAATTAAACCCAAGACCAAATAAACAATCACTACCAGCAATCTATTGCCATTATCACCTGAAAAGCCAGTAAAGCTGGTAACAGTCCTGAATAGACTTCTCAGTGTCTCCCTCCCAGAAGCTGGCACTACAGGCACCTGTTTAAGTAACTTACTGGCATCAATCACAGCAGAACAACTCAGTTCTACGAGCTTTTCGACTAACATATAACTTCATACAAAATATTATCACCCTCCTTCTAGTCATGTAGTTCAAAGGGAAGTGCAACATCCTGTCCCTAGGGAGCAGGAACAACCCCATGTGTTAAGACCTGCTGGGGACAACTGGCTGGAAAGCAGAATTGGCAGAAAAGATCCCAGAGTACTTGACAGACATCAAATTGAAGATGAACCAATGGCCCTCTGAGGCAAAGAAGATTAATGGTATTGTGAGCTGCATTTGGAGGAGTGTTGCCAGCAGGTCAAGGGCTCTGTGCAGCACTGGAGAGACACACATGGAGTAGTGTGCCCAGTTCTGAGCTCCCCGGTTCAAGAGAGACATGAACATACTGGATAGAGTCCAGTGAAGCGCCTCTAACCACCCTCTGGAGCACCCCTCACATGAGGAAAGTCTGAGAAAGACAGCCTAGAGAAATCCTGCAGGGATTAAGCCAACGGGAGGGTATACTGAAGAGGGAGGGAATCAGCCCCTTTGCAGGTGCCCTGTGACAGGACCAGATACAACAGGCACAAACTGAAACACAGGAGATTCCCCCTGAACATCAGGGAAACTTTACTGTGAGGGTGACCAAGCACTGGCAGAGAGCCCAGAGAGGCTGTGGAGTCTCCATTCTTGGAGATATTCAAAAGCCATCTGGATACAGTCCTGAGCAACCAGCTAGCTCTAGGTGACCCAGTGGGGCTGGACAAGATGATGCCCCCAAGTGGCTTCCAACCTCAATCCCCATGTGATTTGGTGATACACATGACAGCTGTACAGTGAGGAAGACGGAAAACCAGGGCTCCTTGAGTAAATGTGACCTTTTAAAACTGCCAGTACCAGTCTTCCAAAGGAAATGCATTGCAGGATAAGGTGAGCAACAAAATACTTGTGGTCCCCAATGGAACCAGGCATTTGTTCCCTGGCTTATACCAACTACAGTCAAAGAACAACACTAAAACTCCCAGACTCAGGAATATCCAACAGATCTACTGCTGGAAATCCATATTACTTTGCATAGAAATAAATGCTTTGGGGTGTAATTTCCATTCTGCACACTTTAACTTTTACAAGGAGTTCCATTTGGATGCAACTGCATTTTATATTCTTGCCAGTTGATCGTTTCACCCTTAACACTGCAGAGCTTGCTCCTCTTACTTATATAACCATGCTCCAAGTGCTGTGCACTGCAAGGAAGAGTTACAGGAGTAAACTGTTAAGAGCCTGCTGAATTCTAGAAGGTTTACACCAACTTACTTTTACTGGAAGTAGCTATTTAGTCTTCTTACAAAGAGGTAGTTAAGAAAGAAGTGAGGAAGAGGTAAATAGATGTCACACAGAATCTCTGTAGGAGTATCCACAGAGGTTTACCCACCAGCAGAAACAGGAGACAGACACATGAACTAGTACTCTCAAGACTAGTGACCACAGACAACTTCTTATCCTTCTTGCAGAAGAAATTTCTAGACAAGTTCTATGAAGTTCTCACAAAGATCTCAGACCAGACAGGCCACTGTTAATTCTCAGAAGTTTTAAACAGACTGTCACACTTGCAGGACATTTTTACTTTCAAAAAAGTCACAAACACCACTACTCACTTTTTCTACACAGTAGCTGCAGTGTTTATCACCATTCTACACATTACCAGGTGAAACATGTTGATCTGAAAGTCATTACTTTTAGAGAACAGCATTTCTCAAAATTTTCTAAAAATGCAACCCTCTGCCTCATTCCTTTCCATGACATCATTTACTGGTCTAACACCACAGAGCACTGGAATGAGAACCAAAAGAAATTACAGAATGCAGGTGTTTACCCTCTCTACCTTGAAGGAAGTGAGTGATACCAACAATTATAGTTAGTCAGCAGTGCTGCAACATTTGCCCCTAATAATTGCAGCCTATTCTCACTCCCTCTGTTCCTATCCCTTAGCAGACAAAATGAGCAGGCTCTGACTGTTGTCCTCTAAAGCTGCCACCACAGGGTCTTGATCCATGGTCCAAGAAGCAAGGAACACTCCCACCAATGGTCTTCAATTCCACTGCAAGACAGGGCATTCATCAAGACGGTATTAAACAGTCTGTTGCACAATAACTCAGCATCCTTAGCCTGTATCCTTCGTTCTGGATGAAATTTGGCTGAGGTTATCCAGAAAAGAGCAAGAGCAGCCCATTTCCTGCCTCAGAATCTAATCACTACTTGAATTTTTATAAACCCTTTGAATATTGTTAATTTAAAAGACAAGAATTTACAGTGACAGAGATATATTGTCTAGCATTTGCTCCAAGAATATCTCTGAAAAATGGCATATTAAGATATGGAACTACATATTCTTCAGCTACAGGGCAGATAAAATGTACTTCTATTAATGACAAATGAAGAGCTCAATATTAACACTTTTCTGAAGTTTTCATCACTGTGTAACAATGAGCATATCTGGAAGATGTTGGCTCTCACATTGCCTACACACACTTTCTCACAAATAAAAACAACTCATCTATGACCAATTATAAACATCAGGCACAAAGTTCCTCAATAGCGTTGTCTGATCAGGTTGACTGTTAACACACCAAAACATGACTGGAAGCTAAGAGAAAGAGCATGAAGAAAGTAAGGGTCACACTCTCTCACTGCTGTTCTCCTGAACCTGGGCTATTACTTCACTTTGGACATCTGTCAAAAGAGTCACAGGGAAGTCAGAGAAACGTGCTACCAAAACTGGCCCTAATAAGTAGGTTTTGCTCCTAGGTGACCTTCAGCAGCAATCGAAGATGACAATACAGTGCTATCCACACCTCCAAGGAGCATCAGGAAATGCCTATTACACTGTTATACTTCCTCAGAGGGTGTGTGTGGTGGTGGGGGATCTATGCCTATAGATTCCCCTGACACCTGCCAGTTATCATTTACAAGATTAAATATTGACACAATTTTTAGTATCTGTGTTTTCTTCTTCACTCATCCCTTGATATTCAAGCCTTACCCTTGTTTGGGTAGGCAAACACTACACTAAACTTCTCCAAATTCCTCCTGCAAAGAATACTCATGGCACCGTGTGCCCTTCCAGGCTCAGAAGATGAGCTGAGCAACCAATGCTGAGAGTAATCCTCTGAAGGCCAAGGGAAGAATCAAGTTTAGTCTCACCCTCAAAAAGACTCGAGCCTCTACAGGGAGGGCTCCCATGACAATACTCTAACAGTAATATAAACACAGGAATTGTAATATCCAATTCTCCTTCCCAGGCTTTACTCGGCAGAAGCAAGCAGAACATGCAATTAAATCAAAAAGGAACCCTTTATGTCAACTGAAACATCCAAGAGCTGTAGGATTTTAGGTAAAACACTTTCCTTATCCACTTTGCTTGAATGGGTTCTGCAGCACTGAACAGCTATTGGGCCAGCAGGGGGTGAATGGGTTAAGTGGACTAAAAAGTGATTGCTCCTTAAAAGAAGAAGCTGTACCTCCTGCACAAGGATTCACAGATTTGGTTTACCTCCATGGCATTGTCTCAGATTGTGCTGGTCTCATCACAAAACAAGTGCTGCTTTGGGTGGGAGCTTGAAGAGGAACAGGATTGGTTGGTTGGTTTTAAGCTGTATAGCAAACTGTAATATGCTCCAAGAGCTTTCTTTTTTCAAGTAAACTTAAATCCCAGAAAAAAAAGATTTGTTCCTCCTCTCAAAACATAACATTTGTCTGCATTATAGGTAGGCCCGACAGGAGTTTCACTACATGACAGCAATTTAACAGCCTATGCGAAAAGTTTAAAACAATTCTTTAACAGAAAATGTCATACTGCAGCAATAGTTTTGACATGTTTAGGCAACTGAACAAATTTAAGGATAAAATATTAATTTATCCTTCCTATTTCAGGAACCAATTCAGAAGACTGATCCTAAAATAATCTCAAACTGCCAACATACCTCTCTTACTCTAGATTTCAGCTTCTATTTAATACAGTTTCTTCCCTTTTCCCAAATGCCCCTCCTCAACTTCAGTCTTGCAAATATGTGGAACACAATATGCTAAAAGGGAAAAAAACGAGAAAAACAACTCCTCCCAAACACCTGCTTCATCTGAACTGTGACTACGAACTGTGTAAATTTGAGCAGCCATGTCTTACAGATAAACACAAAGTAAAAGATAATCTAAAGGTTTTTGTTTCATTTCTTTAAAAAACAAAAACAGAAACAACTCTGAAGAGGCAAACAAATGAAAGTACACAGTGGTGATTCTGTGAACATAAACAACTTTCCTCTTACAGACCTTCGCACACTTCCCCAACACTAACTCATACTAAGTGTTTGTGACTACTAATGAGCAACTACAAACTCAGTTACACTCCCCCAAAATCAACTTAGGGGTTCAATTTGCAACTTATGATACTCAACTTACAAAATGCACCTTCAGTCACTCTCACTGATATAAAGAACTCTCATTAATACAGACAAAAGCAGAATATTACTTGTCTGAGTGGGTCAATGAAAAATGAGTGCTAGCTCATCAATCTCATTTTTCATTCAGTTATTGGTGTATATGGATTCACAGTCTTTAAGTTTCTGCATAAAAAAATGTATCAGCTGGTTAAGTAACAACATGGAATATTCAGTCAGTAGACACTGCATCTACAATTACCTCTACAAAGCTTAACTGTCTTTTATACACTCATCTGTCTTATTATTTTCCACAGGCCCCAAGTGCCTTGAAATACACATATGCTTTAGTCAGCAAGGACTGACAGATATTGTCTTCCAACAGGGTTGGATACTGAGGAAAAGCAAAGAACACACAGCAAAATTAACTTCTTTTCAACAAACTTTCTAAGGTGCTACTAATTACACCGGAGACTTTATTCTACAGTTGCAAGCTCTGCCCAAAGAGGATAGCAAAACAGTACTTAATAAAATACAGAAATCCAAGTTTTTAAATTACATCTTTTCCCCCAGCATCAGCAGACAAATCTAAATGCCTTCCAAATATCAAAAGACATCAGGTGTAAAATAAGCAAATCTCCCCCTGCCATCATGCAAGCTTCTCCCCATTCTGACATTACAATACTGAAGTTGTTTTTAAAAAAGTTGTGTTTAACAGACAACAATTAACTGGTTTTGTTCAAGCTTCGAGAAGAACTGAACTGGTAAGAGGTTAAATATAGGAAGTTCTAGTTCAAAAGATAGTTGCCACTGCCATAGAATGGAAGTGCTTATACAGCCAAAATAGCAACATTGCCTGTATTATTAACCAAGGTTCTTTTAAAAACATTCAATGACATTTCTACAGTGCGCATTACTATGGCACCTAAAAATGGAGGAGGATTATAAAGCACTCATAATGAAACTACTTATTTCCTGAGAACACTTCACACTAACAATAGTAAAGAACTGTCTATACTGCTGAAACCTCTCTTACTTACTTGGAAACTGTTAGAGCTGAAGTCTAGATCTAAGTTTACAGTTCACAAAGTCTGATCTTTCACGTTCAGCTTTGCAAATTAACAAAGTCATTTTCAGACACGAAGTTAGTTTTTGGTTTATTTCAGTAGATGTATTGAACACTTATGGTGCAAATAACGTGTGTGGGGAGAAAAAAAGAGCGTATCAGGTCAGGACTGCTTAACTCAAGAAAAGCCCATTCTGAATGAAACAGAGGAATAAATACAAGGATTTGACACCAAAAACATACCAACTCCCTCTCTCCCTGCCCAAAAAGATAAAAATTATTATCAATATTTTGAAGACTAATGAGAAGTTTCAAGTCCTCTTGATTCACTTTAGAAATAGTAATCCTAAAACAACTTTCCCCAAATTAAAGCAATGGGACAAAAAAAAAAAAAAAAAAAGCTAATGTAACAGCTAGAAATATGTTCCTGAAAGTAATGCAATAGCTTTGTTTCTATCCTAAACAAAGTTGGTATTAAAAGAAAATATTTGAACCTAATTAGAAAAGCAGAATATGGAACAAAGAAAAGCTGAATTTCTGGGAGTGAATCACCCCTCCCATATATCAGTAGGATCCTGGAGGTTTAGAAGGCGTGGGGAGGGACAGGTAGTTCTGCACTGGAACAGATCAGCTGTTTGTCTGTGGCTGTCAAACAGGCTCTTATCAAAGGTGAAATGACAGACAGTGGAAACAGGGACACAGAATTTTATAAACTACTGGGCATACCTTTCCCCATTTACAAACAGAGCCAAATCCTAAACATTTCATTCAAGTAATTTAGCATTCCACTGCAATAAAAGCTTGTAACAGCCAAGGACATGCTTTTCAAAATCTGAGGACTATGTGACTATGAGCAAACTACCACAGAGTACGTTCAACTGCAAATTTCCTCAAAGCAGCTTACTCGGGATCATGGGCCATGTGCCGGCTCTTACACTGCAGGAGGAAGGTGGCTCAGTCCTCTTCCACTGGAACGACTTCCAATTTACTAAAGACTGAAAGCAGGAAGGGAAGTTGTTTGCTTATCTATAACCTAACAAGCTTTACTAGCTGAAAATTGCTGAAAATTTCAGATTTCAATGGGATTTAGGTCCCTGACTCTCTTAATTTCCTTTTACAACAGTGTGGGACTGCAGCATTCCAGGTCACATGCAGCAGGTTGTCTTGGAAGTGTTATAACTGACAATGGGTTACTGTCAGCAGAAGCTGCACCATTACACCACAGACAACTACTCATACCATTCCAAACTCTAAACCAACAGAAATATTTATTTTTGTTTTGTTGTTTGGTTTTTTAGCCCAGTCAAAATAAATAAAAACTTTGATTCAGCATGTGATCATATGTCTATTAGTTTTAAGACCATCACCCAATAAACACTACAAAGCAAAATTAAAAGACTAAATTCAATAAGGAAAAAGATCACGATTTTTTTTTTGGCAAATCTTTTTTGTTGATGACTTGTACAATATTAACATTCTAATAACCTTAAAAAATAAGAAAGATGCTGCATATCTCAATCCCAGCACATCCATGCCTTCAGTGGAAGGCACCAAGTCTCCTCAGGGGTATCATCTCTCCAAGTGAAAAAATCCATTAGTTCATTAACTTTCCAGCCTTGATGACCTGAATTCAGAAAGCTTCCCTGAACCACAAATGGCCCATTCCCTGCTTACCCAACACTCCATGCAATCCCACAAGAATTATTTCTGTTTTTTTTCAATTAACCTACAAGTAGCTCAGTATTTTACAATTGTTTAAAAATCAACATTATTTGAAAAGGAAATCAGTGAAAAACACACCAACTTATACAGATTGTAAACACATTTCCTGTAGTCATTTCAAAACAAGGAACAAAATGAACGACTTGAGGGGGATGAAGGAAGAAAGGGGGATGGTGAGGCTGAAGGACCTTCAGAGGCTTTGGGGGGTTTGTGACAACTGCTCCTCCATAATAACAACAGCATAACAATTTGAGAACTGCACAGGAATAGAGAAATAAAATGTTATGGTAGTCAGGGGCCAACAGAGGATAATTTTTTCCCCCCTTCAGCTTACTTCAGTGAGGGGAAGGCAGATACACTTAATAAATCACTTACAGATTTACAGATAATCGATACCCCTGCGTTCTGACAATAACCTCTCTCTGGGGGATTTTTGCACCACAGTGCAAACACCATGACTGGATGCACAGATCAGCAGTTCCTGGAAGACTAAGACTAACACTGAAACGATTGCAATAGAAAAGAATTCAGAGCTCCATTAAAGCCATGTATATAATATAAAAAAACTGAAAAGAAGAGGTCCACTCAGATGTTACCAACACTTTAAAAACAAAACTAGTGTAAGAGTAAAAAGTATTTATTTCAATATTCTTCATATACAAAATGTAAGACACACAATCTATACTCAGATTACACATAGTCTAAGAAATTAACATATGAATTTTGTATTGTATAATTTTGCCCAATTTCATATTATTCACATGTATAATTATTGCCTTCATTTATGTTTATTACCATTAGCATTAAACAAAAATTGGCATTTTCACAAATGCATCTCATCCATAACCATAAACAAATAAAGCAAGTTGTTTGTGCACATTTTGCATAGTATTATACCTGATTTAAAGTACAAGCAGGGCCGTTTCAGCCTCAAAAACTAATTTTACACACAGCTAATAAAAGAATTTAGGCCACTCCATTGCAAACACCATCCAAATGTAAGTGTTTATTAGTTTTGTCCTCCTTGCTGTACTCAGGTGCTAAATGCACTTTTTTCCTTCCCTAAAACATTAAAAATGTAAGTCATCTAACAGTGTTTACTTATGCTAAGATGCCAGTACTTGCACCTTCACAAAAGAAAAATTAGTGATTTAAAAACTCTGCTGGCTTTAACTGACCATCAGTAAAATAAAATAACCCTGTGATTAAAAGCACATTTGGCCATGGTGTAGTTTTCTACTACACCACTTTCGTATTCTGTGTTTCCACAAAGCCTGACTCAGACTGAAAAACACAAGCTCACTTCTCTAGAGCTGTTCTTCCGCTTGTACAGCTACCAGAAATCAAAGATCCAGTGATCATATGCACAAGGTCAAGAACCTATTTTAGACTGTAACACAATCACTGTGAGTTTTATGAATGGACTCAATCAAACTATCTTAAGAAAAATCTGTTCCAGTCTATCACAAAATGTTTTCACCACATACAGAGAGACTCTCTGACACTGCACATCAGTCATGGTGATGAAGGTTTAAAAGCACCTGCACTAAGACTACCTGCCCTACAGATCAAAGCCAAAAGCTTTACAAGACCTGTTTGAAATTCTGAAAAATGGGGTCACTTATGCTGTGTATACCTGCCCAGAACAGATTAAAGGAAAAAATAGTAACGTGTATAGAAAAAAAGTCTATTTTTATGTTATTCATGTAGAATATTGAAAGTTCTTTATCAGTTTTACAGCAACTCTCAAAGTTCTTTTACCGACCACTACCAGGAAAAAACAGTAATTCCTGTTAAATAATGCTTTACTACACAACACAAGAGTGAAGGGATGGAGATGCCTAACGAAGCCACTTGAAAAAGCTCAGATTGAATTAGCCAGCATCAAAATCGCAATAGAGCGCTACTGGCATTTGCTTTAAACTCCTGCACAAAAATCAAGCAAATTTCAAATAAAGGCAAGATTCACAAATGGCAGTACTCTTTCCAGTGCCACACAGAGGCACTTGCTCAAAATTCCAGACCAGCTGGAACACTGATTGCTCAGAACATAAGACCCAGTTCATACAGAAAACCAAGAAAAATTGCAACTGAAACCTGAACATCTACAGAACTCAGGAACGCTAATGCGATTAGGTTAGACAAAAACGAAAGATAACATGCACAGTGTTACAAGAAACCCCGACCAAACAAAAACCCACCTACAACTACTCAAAGAATAGTTGGAATTAGTGCTATCACCCCTTAAAAATTGTAAATGTATTATTAGGACATTCAGGCTCCTCACCACATTTCATTAAAGAAAAAAAAAAATCTGTGAAAACTGGAAGGACTTAATAAGATTAACTGTCCAGTAAAAAGAAAGTATTTCCATATTTTCTTAATTTGTACCAAAACAACACTTTCTTCCTTTGAATAAGATAAACAGTGTTTTAGTTTTTTTGGTTTGTTTTATTTCTAGGGTTTAAGCCTAGTAAAATTTTAGTTGTGAATATTAACTTTTTATTACTGTGAACACTACATGGGTTAACAGCTAAGCTGCTGTTAGAAATATGTTTGAGAATATAAAGCCATCAAGATTCACAAGCCAAACATGTAAAACATGGAGTTAACTAAGTGATCTTGCAGCACATGGTGGGTTCATATTGTTTTATTCAGAGCTGAAAAAGCCTGCAGTAAACCATCCCCCAGTTCCACCCTTGTCCCACCCTCCATGCCTCTCCATTCCCTCACCAACACAGCATGAAGGCTCTAGGGGTTATAAGCCAAAGCAGAAATACACGTACCGCTTACATAACTTGAATGCTTAAAAATTTAACCACGGTTCAATGTTACTTTTATGGTCTATCTGCTCGAAGATGCTCAAGATGAACAAAATTTACATCAATTTCTGGAACTGACAGATCTACATGTTACAGGTTGAAGCATAAATTTAAAAAACCTCATCTTCAACTTGCATCATCAATTCCCCAAGACTCAAAACAAACCACAGCAGCAGTCGGCACTCCCCAAGAAGAAAAAAAAGCTTCTGCCTACACAAAGCCTAGGACAAGTGGCTGTTAGATCCCAGGAGAAAGGAACACTGGCAATGAAAATATGAGTCTTAATATTTCCTCATGGAAGAGCTGGAGTTATTTACTTCTAAGTTTACATAACTTGAATTGAGAAACAGACTTTATCAATTGATAAACAGAGTTGAAAGAAAGGAAAGGCTGTCTGCCTTTCTGCACAAGATCAAACAAAATGAGAATTTTCTTGGGCACAAGTATATCAAATAAAATTAGTCAGTGAAGCTTATATATATATACATATATATTTTTTTAAAGACTCATTCTATCACAAGTGCATGTGTAGAATCTCTCCAAATGCCGTCCAGAATTCGTACTGTAACCATGTAACACTGATGCACCAAAATAGTTCTGAGAACTGGCAAAAAACTACTTTGTAGTACTACTCCAGAGAAGAAAAGACAGCTCTGCAGGAAAGCAAAAGTACTGAAAGCACTCAAAACCCCCCTCCAACTATGATGATCAAACCCAATAACTGACACTGGGTCATGCTGGTTTTCAGAAGGATCTGTCCAACCAATTTTATGGTGACACCTGCATTGAGAGAAGAATGAGTTCTTGCAAAAAAGTTCATTCAATGCAGCTTATGTTTCTTAAATTCTGAATTCTCACATACTGTTTATCTCTGTAAGAAATGTGCATTTTTTTTTACTTTCTACAACTTTTCCATTAAAGCACATTTAAGGCTACTATCTTCCACTAGCTAACACTCACAGCAAAACAGCTCAAATACGCTTGCAGAAACATAATTTATACATGTCAGATCTCCCTTACAGAAATCACATCTCTCCAAGTTTTAACTGCAAATCTAGCATTCTCTGGCAACACTTTTCACAGATCAAATATATCACCTTAAAATTAGATTTGCTGCAAGCTTGTTTGAGAGCTTTGAAGGTATTCCTCTAGGCAGTAATAATGGGCTCACTGAGAGTTAAGCAGTGAGAGCCAATTTGTGACCCTGAGAGTACTTTAAACTAAACAATCCCCTACACTTCTCCAAAACAAGTGCAATTAATTCATGTTTTGTAGGAATATCAAACCTGCATTTTTGTATAATGCACATACTGTGTATTCAGCAGACTACTGCACTCTTCAAAGCAATTAAAAAAACCCAACATACTAACTATAGTCAACTCACATCACAGACAATTACTCAACATTTCAGAAATTATTATTTTTAGCATCTGTATTCATATCTGTTGCACCATTTATGAATCTGAAACAACTGGGTTTGAACATTGCTTAAGAAAAAGGAACCTACAGTCACTCAAAAGTCTTCTTCCACTGTTCCATCTCCTGCTTTAACACCACCCTGAATGTTCTCTGGACAGATGTTAGATATGGAACAACTATATTTTATGAAGGTGTTAAAAGTACCAGAAGTGTTTATTCAAAGTAGCACACTGGAAGTCTTCTATGGTGGTACATAAGGATACTTAAGCTTAATCTCATGAGTTTGCTCTACAGAATATACAGTAAACTTTCATAAAAATGTAGTTCTATTACACTTCCCATGTTTGAAATATGCCCAAGTCTGAAGTCTCAGAGAATGCATTCTCATTTAGACTCCTTCTGATGCAAAGATTATCACTGCCTTTGGGTCACAACAAACAATAGAGCACAAGTAAGACAGTTTATAAACCGGAAAAAATGCATTTATTTTCCTATTATGAATAGAAAAATTGGTTAAACGTACAGAAAACTGTTTTTCTCAACTACTTTTGATTACTGTACAACCCACTTCAGCAAAACAGTGCACACCATGTCACTGCCCTTGAGGTAAGAAAAAGCACCATCACAGCACATACCAGGAGCAAAAATTAAGAGATTATCTGCCATCCCAAGTGTCCATCACCAATTACCAGAAATAATAAAGAAGTAATCTAGAATAAAACTAATTCCAAAGTATTAGGATCTCTAGGTAGAACACACCTGGTTTTCCAACGTTTTGGTCAATTTCTACCTAATTTCTAGTAAGGTAGAAAAACTGAACTTTAGTAATGTTTTGCAAAGTACTCTTTCTCCTTTCCTTTAGTTACTGTAAAATATATAACAATAATAGAAGTGTGAAAGATACTATAAAAATACAAAATATTAAAGAAAAAAACCTACATGGAGGAAGTTACCCTAATATTGCTATGCTCCAGGAACATTAACTCTTCAATTTGGCTACTTGTAGCTTAACGTAATAGTAAATAGGTACCTCTCATGCAAGCAGCAAACTAATCTAAAACAGGTGGACCTCCTGAGGAAAGATGATCAATAAGAAGACAAATTGAAGCAGCCCACAAAGTCACCTCTGGAAGCACTCTTAATTCAGAACCGAAGAGCAAAACCACCAAATTTGGGATAAAAGAGTAAGAAGGTGCTGTAGGAATAGTACATTTTCTAAATATAGACTCTACCCCCTCAAAACTGCACCTTGCTGACATAAATAATCCCCCTGCAGTCACTGGCACCATTCACAGGACCAAAGTTCTACAACCACTTAGGCCTCCCCAAAATTTGCAATAGGATCTTTACATGAACTAAGGCTACTGACAGGTAAACCCCTCCAAATCTCTCAACAAAGCACATGCTTCTTTTCTGTAAAGTTTGATCAACAGCACTGTCAACAAAATGTCTTGGAACAGAAAATCTATTGGAGAGAACACCTGCAAAGTTGCTCTCAACAAGTGTCACCAAACAAGTTGTAGGCCTTGATGACTAGTTACTGAATTATTTTAGGGAGGAAACACTTCTTTTTTTCAAGTTTTAACCTAGATATTCTTTAAGCAACTGAAAAGAAAGACAGTGCTAGTAAGAACAGTTTCAGAAGAAAAAACCTGATTCCAATGTTTAACTTTATGTAAGAACAGGGCTCCCTTAGAGCATTCTTCACCTCCCCAAAACAAATTTCACATGCTCATATACAAAAGTGGTGAAAAACACAAACCTAACTTTATCCCATTGTTAAATCTGCCTTTGTTGGCTGACTCATAGCTACATATTCACAGTTGGAATCTGTTTATCAAATTAAACGACTGATATCTTTTGGTGCAGTTTGTTACAAAACATACACATTGGGTTTGCTATGGTTTATTTTTGTACAGGTTTTCTTACTGCTTGCTAGTAAAACCCTGGCTACATTGCAGCAAGTCCTTCCCTTTATTTCTGTAAGCCAACATGTCTTAACGAAATTGACATCCTTGACAAAGGCTATTTAAAGAAATAACTGAAATCTGGAGACCAAAAACCTGTCATCAGCTAAAATTCCTAATTTCATAGCCCACTTTTTTCTTTTTACTTTTCCCACTAAATGCAACTGTCAGTGATTAAAAGTAGAGGAAATAGTAAAACAGTGTAACTCAGACTGCTATGATTAAACTGACTGCTGAGAATATAAAGAAATCTCTTAATTTCATCAGCAAGATGAAGCAAATATATTGATATATTCCTTGCCAGTGAAGTGAGATAAACAGGTATGTCCAGTTCCCTCATAAAGGCAAGGCACATTAGATCTACACCACTGCCTACTGGGATCACACGTAGCACTGAGCAGTTAACACTAAACCTTAAAAGCCAGAGACTCAACTAAGTATCTTCTTTTTAACGCACACTCCACTGAACACATACACACTTCCTGGCCATCCTCCGGCAGGCTGAAGCCTTTCTGTTTCTCTTGTTCTGCAACACCATTACTCGTGCTGTAGTTGTTACTCTGTTGTAAGCTTTAATTGAAACAACTGTCAAAACACAGCCAGCGCTACGGCACTTTAAATTAATAATCTGGCTCCTTCCCCTCCGTAACTCAAAGGGAAGGCACGCTGTCGGCTCTGCCGGACGTGCAACCAAGTTACCTATGCCTACATGTTTATAGTAGCACCTTCCGAACCAGCTGGCACTGTGCCACCTAAATCTTATACGACTTACGGCCTCTTCTACGGAGCGGAGAGCGAAATAAATTTTCTCCAAAAGGAAACTCTGCAGAAGACATAAATAAATACTCCCCCCGCCCCCTTCCCCCTTCCGGGCCTAACTAATTTTGTTGATGTAGGCGTATATAACCTTCGGCTCCTTCTTGGAGGCCTTTTGCTTGAAAACAAAGAAACGAGCCCCCCCCCAAGCCCTACGTGGATTTTCATAATTGATTTGTTTGATGAGGGGGGGCGATAATCGCGGGGCCCAGCTCCTCCCGCCTCCCCCTGGAGGAGCACCCCCGAGGGGCAGCTCCCGCACCTCTCCCGGGGTGCCGCGGCCGCTGACAGCTCCCCCCGCCCCGCTCGCACCCGCACGACCCCGCTGGCGGGGCGGCAGGGCCTGCGGAGGCCGCCCGGCGCGGCCCAGGGTGCCCGGTACTCACGGGGAAGGCTCGGATCCGCATCTTGGTGTCCTTCCGGCTGCCCGTCCCCTTGCTCAGGTTCGACATCTTCGGGCCCGGCGGCGCCTCCCGCGCGGGGCGGCAGCGCCGGGGGACGCGCTGCGGGGCGGGGGGCCCGGGCGCGGGGCCGGGGCTGCGGGGGGGAAAGGCCGCCGGCGACCTTCGGTGCGGGCGCGGCCCCCGGGGGTGCCGGGCCGGGCCAGGCCGGGCGGGGGCGGCGGCGGCGGCGCGGGCCCCTCGCTCTGCTGGCGGCGCTTCCCTTCAGCCTCCGCCGCGATGGCGGACAAACATCGCTCACTGCGCAGGGTCGGGCGCCCCCCCCGCTTCCCTTCGCTTCCTTCCCTTCTCTTCCTTCCCTTCCTCTCCTTCTCTTCCCCTCCTTCCCTCCCCTCCCACCGCCCGGCGCGCTCGGATCCGGCCGCGGCGGGGCGGGGGCGGCGGGAGGGCCGGGGGCGGGGGGAGGGCTTCGCGCCGCTCTCGCGAGGCTTCCGCCGCTCTCGCGAGACGTGTCCCCCCCCCCTTCCCTCGCGCGGGCCGTCAGGGGCGGGGAAGGCGCGCGCGCGGCGAGGGCGCCGCTGATTGGCGGGAAGCGCCGCCGCGCGGTAGGGGCGGGGCCGAGGGCGGTGGGCGGGGCCGAGGGCGGTGGGCGGGGCGGGCCGGGAGGGGCGGCCCGGAGGAGGAAGGGTCGGTGCTGGCGGGGTCGCTGAGCCGCGGGCTCGCAGTCACACAGGCACAGAGACAGCGAGGGTGGAACGGACCTCTGGGTAATCCAGTCCAGCCTTCCACTCAGCGCTACCACTGTAACAACCCCTAAGCCACTAAACCACATGACCCAGGACCAGATCCAGACGCCTCTCACAGAATCACAGAATCGATTAGGTTGGAAAAGACCTCTGAGATCATCGAGTCCAACCTTTGACCTACCACCACCTTACCATGGCACTGAGAGCCACATCCAGTCTCTTAAACACCTCCAGGGATGGTGACTCCACCACGTCCCTGGGCAGCCCATTGCAATGCCCAACCACTCTCTCTGTAAAGAACTTCGTAGAAGAAGTGCCATATCCAGTCTCTTCTTAAACCCTTCCAGGGAGGGTGATTCCACCACCTCCGTGGGCAAACTTTTCTGATGCCCAACCAATATCTCAGTTGTTGGACTTGTGGCAGGTGTTTCATGAGGTTTAAAGTGCAGGTTTTGGCACCCTGACAGGGAAGCCTCAGACGGGCCTCGCAGTTGCAAACGGGGCACGGCCTCAGCCGGGCAGCACCTACCCCGTGCCTGGCACCTGGCGGTAACCTGGCTGGGCACTGCTGGAAAGGGAATGGCAGACTCTTCGTGTTTCTTGCCCTTAGAAGTCTCCTGGTCCCTGTGAATCATGTCAGCGGCAGGCGGGTCCCGCCACAGGGTGCCATGTTGCAAGGCAGGTGTATGTATTGATGCTCCGTGTTCGCAGGGTGCCCTGATGCAAGGCAGGTGTACTTATTGATGCGCCGTGTCTGTGTTGCAGTGCATGCCTGAGAAATGACGGTGCCACCTGAGGCAACGCTTACATATGCCCAGAATTAAATATAGGTCGTTCAGCGAAGGGCAGTCGCTTTAAAAAGCAAGAATGTTTAGAAAATGTCAGATTCTGCAAGTTAGCAGTGTGGCACCTCTGAAAGTTAGGCTGGTCAGCCAGAAAAAAGTCTAGATCCCAGATGCCAGAGGACTGACTGAAAAGTTAGTGGATTTTGAAAATGAAATCTGGGTCAAAACATGTCTTGCTCAAGATTCCCCAGAGGAAGTGCGTGGCATAGCCAGGAAGAGAATTTCTTTCTGTTGACTCTTAAACTGGACTCTGAATACCAGGGCATCGTGTGATGTATGTTTTGCATCCAGCTCCAGGTACCTCCATCACTGCTGTTTTCCTTCAGGCGCCTGTACACCACACATGCCTTCAGGGAACTGACGCAACATGCCTTCTCTGAGCTAGTTTACCTTCTGTAACAGTAATGTCACCAGTTTTGTCTCTTTGAGTTTTTTTACAAACACTTCCCATTGGAACGATACATGTTCATTAATGACATATTTTTTAATCTCCTGATCAAAATTAAGCACATACGCCTAGAGTAGGTGTTAGATAACAGCAACACAATAAACAGTGATTGCAACATGACTATGCAATAGGAACCAGTCCTTTTCAAAATTATAGTGTAGTCAAAATGCAGATGAAACAAAGATGAGATGAGAAGGGAAAGATTACCAGTTGTTAATACGAAGAATATGGCTTACACATTGTCCCAATATAACTTCAATCTTATTTCTCCTTCTAAGTACTTCCTTTGCCCAATGAGGACAACCTCTCATGCTAGTATTTTTTTTCCATTCCACGACAGTTAAGATCAAGTAATTTGAAAAGGTTTAACATTGACTCTTGCAAGAACAGTTTGCAGAACTAAAATAAAAGTCAATCTGTACTGAAACACAAAGTTTTCATTTTGAAAATGTTACAGGAGTACCTTTCAACAAATTTAGTGCTGTTTCAAAACCCAAAACTTTCCCCACAAACCATTTTTGAGGAACTGACATTTCTTCTTTCAAGAAAGAAGAAAAAGAACAACTTTTACTGTGCCCATTAACTTCTCTAATTACTGCTTCTGTGCTTCCTGATATTGACTTTATGCTTATGGCAGCTCTGGACCACCAGCCTCTCGCCTTCTGTTCATCTAGGTTGCTATTAATGCACATTTATATCTTAAAGTGGAAAAGTGCTGACTCACCCACAGACACTATTCAGACTGGCACAAACACTCAACAAAAAATAAAACTATGCTCCTACCAAGTGATCTCAATTCTCATGTCAAATAGCTTTATTTTATGTGTGAGCTTATAGCTACCACACACTAGCACAAGTACAATGATAGTTCTAACTTTATTACTAAAAGCAGAATTTGCAGTCTGAGGCTTCTTTTTGTGCAGATTTATGATCCAGTGAGTCATATCTGCTATCCACGAATTCCTTTGTAGCTCCTCCTTTCATGTCTGGGGTCTGTTCTGTGACTGTCCAAGGTGGAGACAATCACTATTTTTTTAGTGCAAATTTTCTATTTCCATACATAATATACAAAATGAGGTTTCACTAAAACTTACATAGAGAACTAATTTAGATGCTTGTTAAGTGCTTATAATGTTAATTCCAGGTGGGTCCAAGCCAGAAGGAAGACAGGCAGGCGGAGGAGGACAGATTAGCATAGGAAGAGTTAACCACCCTACGGCTTTACTGGGTCATCCCAGCTATCTCCCATACATCTCATGCCCTTCTGGTAGTCCAGCCTCGAGGTAACGGTTCCTGTGCACAGGAGTGGTTGCCCTTGTTGGAAAGTTCATATCTGTGCATTGCAGCAGCCTTAAACCCACCTTGTACCAACCACAACAACATGCAGAGTTGTGAAGACCCCCAAAATAACTTACACTGTGTAGAGAAGAGCTCAGCTTTATCCAAAGCAGTCATTTACCATTTGTTTCTATTTTTTCCTGAGGTCCTATCAGTCCTCTGACTTTAGATATTGATGATATCTCTAAATATCAGTGGACATTGCTCAGATGCCTGCCAATCCACACAGAATATCTCCTCCTGAATGACATGTCACCATCTCTGTCAGCAGAAGAAGGATGGTCCTTTACATTGATGTGTATCTTGAAGGTTACAGCAAATCCTTAATTATTTAAACACTGTTTTTATAACCTGATTTATCCTTAATATAAAATCTTAATCACATGAAAATATATAATCTTAATCATATGAAGGGCGTCAGAAATTTTAGAAGAATGTAAAGTGCACATTACATTAGAATCAATCTAAATTTACATTTTTATAATCAGGCCCTTAAAAGCTTTAAAAACCTTTACAAGAACATAGCTCTTGTTTAACTTCCAAAAAAATGTGCTCTATATACCTAAAAGAATATGATTTCAAATGGTGACATTTTGCTTGATTGTGCTTCACCAAAGCCAGGAATCACATTGTTGTTTTTTTTTAAAGTAACCATCCTTTCCAAGGAACCATACATACATATTCTCAGGCCTTTCTTACATGTTCCCTCACCCCTGCAACTGTCAGTGATATTTGACCACTGAAATACAAAAGCCTTAAAAAAAAAGGTATTTCTATCACAGCAGGAAACAGAATGACCACATCCTGATCTGCAGAGCACCTAAATGCCTGACTGCAAACACAGGGGTAAATATTTCAGAGCTTCAACTCACTGTATGTGCCCCCCCCAAAAAAAAAAAAAAAAGCAGAATAACCTTTGCTTATGTGGTGGGAAAAGAGTGAGATCCCTCTCTGTAAAGCCCAGAAGTCAGGGGAGAGGGGGGAGGGAAGGGCCTCCACTCTTTATTTTTTTGCCTTTTTTTTTTTTAAAGTGCCTGCACCCTTTGCATATGATGGTTGCTTTCATATTTGCATGACTGATATGTGACACAGTAACCATATGTATAAGACAGTTCCCTCACTCTCCCATATTATTGATTTGGGAGATTCAGTAAACAAACCATTCTTGTCATCACAATTCCTGCAACCTAAAGGGGAATGTGTAGATAGATAGATAGATATACACTTTTTTTTTTTTAACAACACAGAGATACACATCAGCAAAACAAGCATCCAATGAATGAACCACAGAGTGGCTTTTAAAAGATCATATTGAAGATTCTGCCAAAAGCAGAATTTTACTCCAAATCACTGAAAGAATAAAAAAACTCAGGACAACCAGATAAATGTATACTTTTAGTGCCTTAATTCCTCCCCTGCAAATCAAAACTAACTGACTGATTTGTGTACAGGTTTCATAGATTTCAAGAGGTACAAGGACAATAGGGTCCTATAAAAAGAGGATCAATATTCAGAAACATGATTTACCAGTACTTTACCATGATTTACCAGTACTTTACCATGATTTTCTCTTTGAAGAAACAGAATAATTTCAAGGCATAGTGATTCACATAATTTCTATCCATTTAGAAACTTTTTCTTTTTTTTCCTATATGTGCTGGATGAAGAAAAAGCTTGTTTTTATTTTCCTCTGTCACTGCTTCAGAGGATTAGGCAGAGGTGTAATTCACTGTAATAAACTACCCGAATATAGGTAGATCAGTAAGTCTGGAATTGTTGTTTTGTTTTGTTTTGTTTCCTCATTTCTTCCTTCTGTGGAAATAACATACATACCATTTTATCTGCTTTAAAAAGGAGCATAGTTGGGGTTTATTTTTTGTTTGGTTTGGGGTCTTTTTTGACATGTGGGAGGCAGTAGGGGTGGCTGAGAGGCCCGGAAGTGCAGTAAAAGGCAGTGGAGTGGCAAGACAAGAAGGAAAACAAGCAGCATAAAGTTATTTGTTTGCTCCCTTATGGAAACTTGTTGCCTGGAACATGTGGCTGGGCTGTGTTTAAATTTGATTTCTGTTGCATTTAAATGCCACCACAAACAGAGTAAATGCTAAAATATGGCAGTCTAAACAGCTCAACAGCTTCAAAAATAAACCAAACTAAATATGACTTTCAAATATTTTTGCGAGTGGGAAGGAAAAGAGATGTTGAGGTACTCTCTCAACACTATTATCTCTATTACTGACCTGACTTACTAACAAAACCCTTGCTGATGGGCACAGCTTAACCCAGGCTCTCCCTGAGCTCTGTATTGCTTTCCATCCCACCAGCCAATCCAGCAGCAGGCTCCACCACCACCGGTTGCACAAGCTCTGCCTCTAGCACCAGCAGACTCAGAGTGGACTGTTTACAGGCAGCATGCTGAGGACTGGCAGGAGAGATGATGAGGTTTCTGTAATGAGCACATCATGTAGTGGCACATTTCAAAAACAGGTCTAACCAGACAACGCACATATTAAAGAAAATTAATGCTGTCCAACCAGCACTGGCTTCCCTTTCAGTACCTGACCCACTTCAAGATTGTTGGAATAATACTGAAGTTCTTAACAAAGTCAAGCCTCAGTTCAAGTTCAAACTCACATCTCTAATGTGTCTTTGACAGTGATCTTGCACAACGTGACTGCAAAAGACGCAAGCAATGGCCTGTAATTCACCAGTGCTGCAGCTTCTCTTATGGCAGCGATTGCTGTAAGAACTGTGTCATCAGCTTCTTTCACACCCTGCCTTGGTCTCTGTCAAACGAGGACTAGAGCAGTACCCTGTAGCTGTATGAATACCTGTGACCTCACTACAGTGTGACTGCTGCAACAGGGGAGGCTCTCACATCAGGAACAGACAGACTCTTAGGTTACAGCCCCATTTTCTAGCTGTGAAACCACTGCTTCACTGTCAAGTGGAGAGTTTAAACAGGTTTCAGTAGTGTGACAGGAGATTTGGCTGGAACAAACCTTTTGTTCAAGGCTCACATTAGAAAAAAAAAAATCATGCTACAGCAGTCGCAACCAACAGTAAAAGCTGCAGTGGTGTGGTTAGACAAATGGTTCAGGTTCAGAAGTTTTTTAATTGCATCACAAAAACCTGCTCTTAGGGGTGAACACGTGGGTACATATTGTGTCAGAAGACAGCCTCAAAGAGCCAGATGCTTCAAAACATTCAAGGCAAATTTTCAGGGAAAAAACCCAAAAATAGTTTCTGTCACAAATCATGGAAGAAGATATTGTGCACCAACCCAAGTGAAAGCTAAAATGCTGCACCAGTACCATCATATTACACCAACACCTACCAAAAGGTTACTGGTGTTTGGTAACCCAAAAGGTTAGGGGTGACCTGGTCTTGGTGTATAAAGCACCCACATGGGAAAGTGCTTTCTAAGAGTACTGCCATTTAAATCAAGTAGGAAAAGACAGCCCAACAAATTGGTTGGAAACTGAAGCAAGATCAAAAACAATGCAACACCAAAGATAATTATTCCTTACAACTATTTATCTACATATGTGACAGATCCTTCATTATTCAACCTGTCAAATGAAGCTTAGTAACTTGCTAAATACCAAGTCAGAGTCCAAATGGGGTGAGTTTATTCAGGACTAGCCAGTAATGTCACGTTCTTCCAGAAGCCCTGGATTACTGAGGCACTCATTTCAGTAGCAGTACCATCAGCAGCTCTTGGCACCATCTGCAGATGTGGGTGGGTAATGTAGCCTTTTGGGAGCATTCACCTGCTGCTTTGCTGTGGCACACACAATGCTGCTGGAGAATGTCTGAGACAGCTGACAAATATTTATTCTTATGAGATCTAGTGTCTTAGTACCAATTCAATTTCTGTGGGACTGGAGGAAGTTGCTTTGATGATTGAGGGAGAAACACATTTCACATTTTTCATGGTTACACTCACCAGAGATTACTTTATTTGTGGCTGTTAGTGACTTTCACGCCTCAGCTATTTTGACGTTTCCTGTTTGCTAAGTGACAGAGAATTGCTTGCCTTGCATACTTAAAATACATGTATGTTTTGGCCTTTCACATTAAAGTAAAAACCCTAGGTTTCCCACATGGTAGTTTTTTTCTTCTAGAATATATGCATTGTTTCAAAAATTACTTCTGAACAGGACAAGTATCTAGCCAGATGTAGTTTGCATCCTTTCCAGGTCCTTTACACTGCCATAGAAAGCCTTTCACAGCAAAGTGACTAATCTTCAGTCTCAGGTTAGGTATTTAGTGGAGAAGGAGCTGTGCCAGTTATAGATGTGACCAACATCCAGGCATTTGTCATCACTCCACAGCAGCTGTACAGTCAGCCCTGTGGCAGAGTATAAAGGGCTGTATAAAAAAATTGGTGCTTAAATTCCAGTGGAATGTCAGATGGGTAAACTCACATCACTCCTACAAGCACTTACTAATCTGCTGCCTCTGCACTGAAACACATGATGAGTGCCCAGATGATTTATTCTGACATCTAAGCTGTACCAGGAAAAAGGTAATTTCCAGTTTATGGCTGGGAATGGACGTCTTCAAGTGCCACAAAGCCATTTCTACAATGAACATGTGACTGTAGCCTCAGAAAACAGTCATTATTTTACAGACAGCTGGTAAACATCCTCTTCCAGATCTCGTTCTGCAGGCTAAAGATGCTAGGCAGCTGGAATGGACATTCCCAAAAACCAAGGCTCTCCGTGTAGCTCACTAAATTGGAATTGTTCTACTGTTTTCCTAATCTGCCTGTGACAAAGCACACTGGTTAGTGCAAGCCTGCCTTTGTCAGCTGTTTGATCTGACCCAGCAGAACTCACCTGAAACAGAGTAGTGTGCATTTATTCCCTAGATACACCTTTTTGGCAGAGTTATGCAGGTGGTAACTCCTGGCTATGGTGAAAATGCAAAACCAGAGGTAGAGGGAGCAAGACTTTCAGCAAAGGGGCTTGCAAAATGGTAATGGCACACGGCTACCAAGTAGTAAAGCAAGTTGCATAGTACCTGTGCCCATGTTCTGCTTAAAAATGTGGAAGATCCATGAAAAACACAACTGTCCTTCAGCCTTTAAACAGCTCTCACCAGGTTGAGATCAATGCAAAAAGTGATCTTTTAACAGATTTTATACCATGACAATAAATTCAGGCAAGATGCCTCTTTAAACCATGAGATTCTTGCTACTGTCTTTACTACACTATTATCTAAGAGCCAACAAACAGTACTTATATCTAGTACTAGACAAGCAAAAAAAAAAAAAAATAAAAGGCTTGCAAATGATGAAGGTAAGGCAGGTTATGGGGAAGGTGTGGTGGGAAGGATGGTGTGTATTCAGGAATGGGATTATGGTTCTTGGACTTTCAGTCTGAAAGGAGACCTAAAGCAAATGAGGGAAAAACCCAAAAAGATCACATGCCAGATATCTTGAACTTGGTGTGAACATTCCTGAGAACCCCTATGTATGCATATGCCTCTGGGAGTCCAGTGGGCTTGGTAAAGCAGGCCCACATGTGCTGAACTTGGCTTTTTGAAAAGTCATGGCATCAATACAAGGAAAAAACAAACTTTTGGTGCCAATGAGTTTTTTGTTTGACCTTCAGAAAATATACCTAAATAAATAATATCCTTGTTGAGAGGATAATAATTGGTAGCACAGACCCACTCCCATGAAAAGGCTACAGTTTCTCAAGACATTAAAAGACAAAATGCAGAAAAAAAACATGGATGAAGAGCTACATACACTGTAATAAAAATCTTCATGCAAGACCATTTTCCCAGGATAGATATATCAGATGTATGGCAAAATCTTCCTAAGGAAAGTTCATTGTTACAGATGTACTTTACACAAGCCTGCTGTGCTGATAAAAACAAAAAACAACCGGGAAAACAGTGATACCTTTTCCAGGTGATACTCATGTTGGCAATCACATTCCTTAGTGTCTCTCTCTGACCCAAATTCTTTCTAGGGATTGAAATGAGCTGTGGCCAGATCTTAAGGTTTATTTGGCTCCAGCTAGATGGCTAGGGGATGTTTTATTCATGTCATTACTAAAATCACTACTTCCATTTAAAATGCTGTCAGACAGCCTGCAGATTCTGCCCATATAGCACAAGCCGAGCAATATTCTTCAAATGAGCTGCATTGCACATAGCACTCTTGAAAATCAATTTTTATTGCATATACCATTGATATTTTTTAATTTGAGCAAACAGCAAGTTCAATACCACCATAAAAAAATAAATCTGAGTCTGTAAAACACTTCTGTTTCAATACAGAGAGAGAACACTAGTAGTAATTTTAAGACAGGCAATAAGAATTATTTCTGGAATATAATTATCTTCTCAGTTCAATGGGACCCCCTGCCAATGTCTAGCTGTGAGTGGAGGAATAACAGGAAAAAAAATCCTATAAATTGCTTAATACTATAATCTACCTCACCAACTTTTTTGGTTCTTCTAATTGAGAAATTTTAACAACTAGGCATAGGTACGTGTTATTATCAGAAACCTTTTCCATTCTGTAATATAGATTCAGTTATATGCTTCATTATTTTCTATTGGTTTCATGAGTGTAGTATAAAAAAACTAAAAAAGAGGTCAAAATACCAAACAAACAAAATATTTTGGCATTTTTCAAATTATACAATTTTAGTTTTTGGTCAATACTGCTTCAACTTTCCTTCTATTTTACTTTAAAGACCATTATAAGGAATATTTCTGATGTCTCCAGTAGCAGGACAACTGCATGCATGTACATTTATTGGAAACACTTCCCACTCATCTGCCTGTGAAAAAAGAGTTTATCTCTAAAGCTCCAGCCCCTGTTCCCTGAGTCACTGGCAAACATTTTGTCCAAGTTGAAGAGGGGAAGCAGCAGGGACAGTTCCCTGCTGGAAGGGCTGTTGGAGGAGCACCAGGAGAGCAGCATCCATGGTCACTGACTCACTGTCCTCTCCAGACACCCCTCACCCTGGAGCCTTGAATCCTCCTGGTGGGATGCAATGGCAGAGGGGTCCAGCTCCACTGTCTCCCAGCAGCAGCTTAGCAGAGAAAGGGCCACCTTCACCTTCCCTTGGCCCTGTGCAAAGATATACAAAGGTACTGAGCAGGATTTTTTTTTTTTCTTTCATTTTCTTGAACATAATCTTTGATCTACACACCCAGAGTTCCCCCCAAAAAGGGTGTTCTTTTGTGACCTTGCCATCAATCCATCTGCCTTTAAGAAGGCTCTTAATTAACTTGCAAGGGTTTGCGTTCACCTTAGCTAAAGACCTTCAAGAATTCTCCTCCTCAAAGACTTCCAGTTTTATTTTTTAAATCAAGTAGGCACCTTAGCAGAACAGGAATTTAAAAAACGTGTGCATTACTGAAGTGCATGTGGGATAAATGTGAACTGCAAACCTTGTCTCCAGTACCAGACTGTTCAGGAAAATAGAAGTAAGTAAATTCTAGGGTTGTCCTGAGATGTTTTAGAGATAACAGGAGCAACACTTGGGCTATTTTAGCCATTTTGTTGTCAAAATGCTGTCACAGTTTGTCAACTCCTAGACATTAGGCAACAGTTCAGCAAACCTCTCTTAGTTTGCAGCTTTCTTAAAATCAGGAATGCCAAAGAGTTTTCTTCTGCCAAATTAGGCAAAGTTAGCCAAATGGAAAGGTGTAAATCCTGTCCTCTTGTGTCCCCAGCGTCTCTTGCCGTTCTCAGGGCCTGGCAGACATGGAAGTTGCCTGCTATTAGCAGCTGTGAAGAGCTGGAGGCGTAATGCCAGCTTCTAAATTAAACAAACAAAAATCCTTTTCTTGTTAGCTTTTAAAGACATGTATATTTCTTTCACACCTAGTGCTCAGTACATGATCTTATTTAAGTGAGTAGTTGGAAAAGTACCACAAACTTATACATACCTACATTGGCAAAAAACCCCCTGCATTTTTTATTTTAAATCCCAGGATTTATGAAGACATTCCCCACTCCATCTCTGGGACAGCTGGACTATTAGGATTTGGGAAGATTTTTGACCAGAGTGGAAAGTTCTAAAAATCATTTCATAAGCCCCATCAATCAGCCCAATGTTGGGCCAGTGGCCATAGCAGAAACATGTGTAAAGAATTTTTTGATTAGTTAAAATGGTGATTCATTTAATTGTAGATTTTCACTCAAGGAGAGTGGCATGTGTTCAGGGTTTTCTTTGCTTTGTTTTGTTTGGTTGGGGTTTTTTTAATTTATTTTTTATCTAATGCTGCTTTCACATTTCAGAACTACTCTGACTTCTAGGATTTAACCCAATTAACAGACATCCCTTATTCAAATACATCTGTTACTCTTAATAATTTATTACAAACACTTTTTCATCATGGGTAAGAGAACACATTTACAAATGCACTTCTGAAAGGGAGAGAAATGATTAAAAGTGACTTTGTAATGGTAGGTCATATACAGGAGCTGTGGTATTACTTACCACACACACTTGGGTCCCAGTAAATAAAGTGCTGGGCTGTTGAAAGAGTGACATGCAGTGCTTACTAACAAGAAAACGTGTACAGTTGCCTATGAGAAGAAATGCTGTGATATTCCAGAGTTGTTTTCTTTCCTACAACTTTAAAGTTGTAAGAAAGCATCCAGAAAGAAGAGAAGTGCAACAAAGTCTGGCTCAGCATACCTTCTGCCAAACTCCTAAAAAACTCGTATGATCTGAAGAGGGCTAAATAGCTGAAAAAAACCACATGATGAAACAGGTACAATTCTTTCCATAGGGAACAACATTAATTTTCTAGTCACATGTTTCCAGAGCCCAAACCATTAACACTTTCTATCTCTCTTGTTGTGTCCTCTTCCACTTCTCTTTTTTCTAGATATTCATCACCAAAAAACCCCAAGCAAACCAGCCTACCCTGCACAGAAAGCTACACCACAGCAATCGGTTCTGTACATAACTCTGCCAAGCTCTTTCCATGCATGTCAGCATTAGATTATGACGTTATTTTTAGGATTTTCCTTGTGATTGAAGCTCTTTGCACCAGCGTATGGGACTCCCTGCTTCTGGGCGAGCTGCCCCTGCCATCAAGGTCTGTGAAACTTCTGCAGCACTGCATGCAAACCAGAGCAAGGCAGGAGGCTCTCCTTGTTGCAAAGGTGTTACTGTACCATATGTCTCACTTTAAAAATATATATATATGTATATATTGTATGTATATGTATATACATGTATGTATATATTTATTCTCAGTAGGGAGTTTTAGTTTGATTACCAACAATACATAACTTAAGAACTATGTCCTCATTCATACATATTACTGAGACATATCTTGAGGAGGCCTTCTAAACTTGAAAGTTCAGCATTTAACTAAAAATTAATATGCCTTTCAGGCCTACTTGCACATGAAATCCATTGGAGCCCATGGTGCCATGCTGCATGTGGTGAGGCAATGCCAAGCTGGCTGTCAGATGCACACTGTGCTTGATCAGACTCAACTGCTGACAGGAGCTTCATCCAAGGTCTTGTATCTGCAGCCATAAGGAAAAAAGATGTCTACATTAGGTCGGCAGGAATTTAACCATTAGAGCAGGATTTTTACTCACAGTGTTTTTTTCTCAGTATTACACAGTGGGTGGAATACAGAGGATTTTGCTCTGCATTTTAATGAAGACCTATGGCAATGGCAGAAATTTTCATTCAAGGATTTCCCAGGCCTACAAGAATGACTTAACTTGAAGGATTGTGTGTCCAAACACAGAGATTACCCAATACAATTTGTACTTTAATGGTGTTCATTAGTCCTAGTCCTATGAATCAAGAGCTCTGTTGGGTAATCTTAATTATATTTTGGTGACATGCATGGATTCAAAAGATTCGTCAGGATTAATTTGAGTACAAAGTGGTACTGGATGGCTGGATTCAAGAGCTCTGCATCATTTTCCCTTTTTAAAAGACTGTGCAAGGAAATATTTGCAATGTACAAGAAGACACAGGAATTACAGGAACAATCCTTAACATTGGATGGATTTTTGGACAGTCATTCCATAAGCAGAACTTGTCAGAGGAGCCCAAAGATCGGGAAGCTTGCATGACAGCAGTGACCTTGCTGCTTGGGGCCAGTCACTGTTTTGGCATCAGAGTATCCCATTGCTGTTCCCATCTCTTTTCCCCAAAGCATGGGAATCAAGGCATATAGCTGAGGATGTTATCCTACATCAGAAAAATGGCCTCAAACAGACTCAAACAGTCTAATATTTCTTATTCAATTAAAAGTTCTCTCACTTTAGGCATGGAAGCAGACAATGATATCTTCTCTTTAATCCTATTGAAGAGATCGCTCTTTTATGTGAGAAAAGAAGTGTTGCCTGAGAACCCCAGCAAACTCCACACATAAAACTGCATTAGAAATTTTGGTAGCTGGATGTTGCCAAAGGGCAAAACAAGGAATGAAGCTGTTGGCTTACGGGCAGCAAATGGAAGTCTGGTAAGCAGCGGAAGCCCACGTGACTCAGAGTCTGTCGTCTCAATGACCAATCCTTTGAAAGACTTGTTGTTATAGGTTTGGGTTGGCTTTACCTGTGATGTTCCTTCCTGCATCTCTGCTTTCATCTGTGGTTCAGATTATAGTAACTAGCCCATACATGTTACTGGACAGCAGGATTATTGTTGTTTTTGATGTATTACACCATCAGGCAAGCTGTTGGGACAGAACGGCTGTACAAGTTGGAGCTTGCCTCCTCCCCATTAGCTGCTTGGTCGTTCTGCTTCTCAGTTAGAAACTCATATCTCTCCAGCTTTGCATTTGTACTTGCTTATTTCAGCTAACAAAAGAGGGTCCAGAGCACAGATCTGATGGTCAGCAGCTCTGGAGTTACATGCTGGATCATCTCCTCTATTCCCTATTGCACTGCTCTTCTGTTTTCCCTTGGGAAAATGTGGACACCATTGTTCACCTGCATTACAAGTACCACTTGTGCAGGGCTTTGAAGAGGGGTTACAGCATGCTCTGGTAACTGATGTAGATTTTACAGAGTGTCCAGGCCCATCAAGCAAAATAAATTAACATTTTAAAACTAATTCACAAATTAGTTTTAATCTATTTCTCACAAACATTGCCATTGGCAAAGTACCACTAGGATGCCTGGTCCTTTGGGCTCCTTACCAGTCTGGCAGTCTTTCCTTGCAGCTCACACACACTGCACGCTGTGATGACCACGCTGTGAAGCACAGACTTTGCAGTCAAGGCTCACTTAGAGCTGGTTTGTGTGCATTGCAGTGCTTCAGAAACACCCAGCTTTAGTCTTCCCACTCTGTTAGAGTAGGGAAAAAAATGGAGAAAAAAAAGGAAAAAACTAGCCAAGCAGCAGCAAAGGATGTGAGCAAAGCCCCAGCATGCTCCTTGAGGGGCTGCAGGCACTGCTGTGCATCTGCAGGAAGGACAAAGTGCTCCAGCAGCAGTGTGATCCTGCATGCTTTGGAATGGTTCCACTCACACAAACAAATTGCAGGGTGCTTGCTGGCCACACAGGCAAAATGCAGGGTGCTGCTGAATCCATGTTATTCCATGCAGCCAGAGGTAGCATTGCACTTCTGAGCTGTAGTTCCTATTGCAGTGCAGCTCCCATTTTATACGTGCATATACACATCATCCCATTTCACTCATTCCACAGCCAGGTCCCACCCTAAGTCTTGTTTCCCCTGCCCCACTCCATGAAAGTCCAGGATTTGGATTTCCCTGCTTTCAGCAGTGAATGCATCACTGATCATCTTGATCAGGAAAAAAGAGGAGCAAAGCTGGCATTCACACAGCGCTAAGGTGTTAGCTGTACTTGCAAACCATTTTTTAAAAGGCCAATGACATCAAGCTTTGGGAAGCTTTCTGCTATGTCCATCGTGAGGACAATGCCACTTTCTCAGTGCGTGAGAAATCTACACTGGAGCATGGTACACACACTAATTAACTGGTTCTGATCCTACTGGTGTCCTAGAGATGAGCTCAAGCGATTTATCCAGTTTCTTGAACAGCTTTTCCCCTCTTTATCAAGTTTGTTGTGGCTACAACTAAACTGCTTCATCCATCGGGGCAGAACTAATGGTGGGTGTTTTGGTGGGAAACGGTAGCCAAGGAGAAAGCTCATTGGAAGCCAGAGCTGTTTGATTGGAACAAGGCTGGATGTGATGGAGGCTGGAACATAAAGTAAAGTAAAACCAACAACATACTTAATAAGATTTACAATTTAATAGTTACAGGTCTTAGTACCTGCAGCCACAGGAAACCTGGGTCTACCTCTTAAGCATAAACCCCCAGATATTTAATATGAAGTGATGGAGAATAGCTGGATTATCATTTCCAAAACTAAAGGAGCAACATCTCACAATATAAAAGCCAAATAAAGATAGAGCCAACATTTACCATTTGTTGCGCTGACATTATCAGGGATGTGCTGCTAAATTGCTTTGGATTCTTGAACTGGGCCCTTGTTTTTTGAGTTACACAGCAGGTGGTGGGTGATGTGAATATTACAGGAAAGGCCCTCTCTTTAAAGCACAGGGGAGGGACACTGCTGGGATGGAAGGGAGGTATACCACAGACCCTCAGATAGAACCTCGTTTAACAGCATGGCCTGCACAGGCTGGTACTATGCTATTTCTTCATTTTACACAAACAACACCTTAACATTGCAATTACTTTTCCAAAGGAACAAGATGCCAGAAAGTGACCAAACAGCTCCATATGCTAATGTGTTTGAGCTACATGGCTTGGAGTATAATACAGATGCCATAGCACAACACCAAAGATTGATGAGCCTTGGCTTTTACCGATTTTTGCATTATTCTTGACTGCATTCTTGCAGTCTCCTGGATAACTGTGCTGTCTGTGAGCTGCAACAGAAAAGAGCCTGGCCCAGGCAGTTGAGACAAATGATTCTTTGTAGCTCATTCCAATGATGTTAAAGCTGGAACAATTTCATTAACTGGCAATCAGAGGGGGAAAATACGAGTAATCAGTAATTTTCTGGGTAGAAAGCGAAGATATTGGATTCTAGGTCTTGAAAATAAGTAGCAATACAATAGACAGGCTGAAGAAAATACCCAGAGGAACATGCACCAAGACTTTAACCAGAAAGTTTCAGGCAAATGTACCTCCAGGGCCAGTTTCTCCTTTTCATGAGACATTCTCATGGCTGCAGCCCTGACTCCCCCAGCTCAGAGGAGTGCCTGGGAAGGGAAACATCAGGGTGGATCACACACAGGGAGAGCAGAGCTCCATGGAAGCACACGTGGAAAGCCAGGGGAGAGAGAACAATGCCAAAGACTATCCAGCTCTCAGAGCAAATCCTTCATTTCTTCAGTTCCATCCCCAGCAGTGTGCTGTGAATAGGTTTTGGACCTGAGCTGGTAAATTTTCCCGTCAGTTTGGCAAAACCAATTTAAATATTACTGACCTGGCCTCCCATCTCCAGCTCAGCTTAACAGATAAGCAGAAGAGCTGGGATTTTGAAAGCTTTCTTGAGGGTAAAGCCTGTACTAGTACAGTTTCACTGTTGTTTAGTCTACATTAATGTTATTTAAATTTTGCCCAGGGTCTTTAATAAGAATTCAAATATAACTATTGGGGGTTTTAAATATGTATTTTGAAAATCGGAGCCATCCAAACTATGCAGGGCAGAACATCTCCTGTGTTTATTTTTATTCCTAATCTAGACTCTGCATCAGCTGTCTTCATGGTTTGGTAGCGTGAAGTACTGGAAGCCTACCAATACATATATATATATATAAAACTTCCTTTTTGGTTCCCATCGGTAGAAGGACATTCTTTTTCCCTTTGAGTCTCTAAAAAGTCGCTGTGCAGGCTAATTCAAGACAAATGTGAACACATGATATCTGAACAACGGATGTAAGGCTCTGTCTGAAGGAAGTATGCTGAAAAGGCCTGCGTCCTTAGGGGTCTTCTGTAGGAGAGAGCACTGGCAACCACTTGGAGAAAGGATTCTGTTACTGCTGTGGTATTTTGGGCTCCAGACTGCAATGTTTAGAATGTGCTCTGCTCAGACGGTTATGGGAGCAGCCCCTCCACCACAGCAACTAACAGATGGCTTTATGTTGTTGATAATGATCACACGACAGGGAGAAACAGAAGAAAAAGGAGGATGGCCTTGCATACACAGACCATGACGGTCTATGACTGCATTCTCCAAGGCTGTAACCAGAAGCTATAAATTGCTATATTGCATATTTTCACTTCTCATCCAATTGAAAAGCAGTGTATACAGTTTTGCAGATGGCCCATTTATTTTGCTGAACTACCCAGAGCTCAAGGATGCTGTTTAGAACTAGCTGGGTACAAGCACAACAAAAGGCCAGGGGAAGTGGGATCTTGATATAATTAATTGTCAGGTATGGCTGAGTATCTTTTTGGCAAGGCCACAGGACTACCTTTCTAAATTAATTAATCTTTTGCAACAAAGACAGAAAACATATAAAGCACACTTGCTCACAAACTGCCAGGAAGTTTGCAGAATTTTACAGCAGCACAGTCCTTAGGCTGCTGTTTGGACTTCTGTCCTCAGCACTGGATGCTGACTGGGTTATGGGAGGAAGGATAGGTTATGTACAGGTGAAGCCCATGGAGGACTTCTCAGCCATACTACATCTGAAGGTATCATGTGCCCTCACAAGAGGAGAGGGACCAGGGGAGTTCCAGCATGCATTTCTCTCTGAAGAAATCCTCATCCACCCCATATGTCTTAGGAAGCAAGAAACCCTCTGAAACTAAAGCCATCCTGCTCCAATCTCTCCTTTACATACCCAAATATACCTGCTTTGCTGCAGCAGGTGGCAGTTTGTGTCAATGCCAGATGACTGCAACAAGGTCCAGTATAGTCTGGGAGATCCGAATGCACTGCGCCAAGGGAGACCACAAACACCATCACCAGAGCACAGCAACAGATTGGAAAGGGGAGTATTGTTGTCTTCATTTTACACAGAGTGGGCTGAGATACAGAAACATGTTGGGTCTTCTGTCTTTGGTTAAACACTGGTAATTATACACAGAGATAGCTGCTGATCTCAAAATTCTAGGAAGGATTCCATTGTGCCAAAGAAATTAAGAATTTTTAAAGAGTCACACTAGAAGTGTATTATGATTTTTTTTTCTCTCTTACTTTCTATTCTTTTACTTGGAAGATTTCTGTTATCCACCTAGAGATGACAGAGGTAGCCAAGGGCACATGAAGGACCATGGACTATGAAGAGTGAGCAGCCTAATTGTGTACACAAACAATCCTTGCTCAGAGATTCTTTATCCAAATTTCTCTCATAATGACAAACAGACCTGAAAAGATAACAGAATCAATTCACTAACCAAAGAAGGGCAAAAACAATAATAAATTTAATTCCAGTATTAATTAACTCATGTGATATAGCTTACAGGTACTAATGTGCATTTTGGATAGCTTATCTGAATTGCACCTCCAAACCTTTTTGATAGCTGCTAATCTTTGTTATTAAAATCACTGGATTGCCTATTTAGGTGTCATGCATACAGTAAGAAAAAGAAAAGTACTAGAAAAATAGTACTAGAAAAAAAGTACTAGACGAGAAGACAGTAAAGTTCTTACTGTAATTGCAAATCCCTCCATTGACTCAGATTTTATAAACTTGAAAATTACTTTTGTTTATGTATAATAGAAATTAATTTATACACTGAAGGCAATAAGCATACCCATAGGGTTCTTAGATGATGTGGTGTTTATTCCCCTTAGGTACTGCCAGCCGAGTGAGTGATGGGAGCGGGACTGCGGGTCTGGGACCACCTCTTGCTCTGCAGCAGCTGTGAGTGCTTCTTAGAACCTCTGTAGGGACAGAAAACCAGGAGATAGCTCATCTATTGTGCTGGCCAGTGCTAGCTCCAACAGGTGTATGTTTAAATAAATATTTGATATTGTCCAGGAAATACAGAGGGATTTGTGTATATGTTTCTGTGCTAAACTAGTCCTCTATGCACAGCTGTGGGAATATAGCAGTGCATGAACTTTTGTTAGTTTTCTTCCCCTGGGCCTGGGTGCAATCAGGCTTTGGCTAAAGAGACAGCTTTTGAGAAGAGACCTGGTTTATTATCAGTGAGGTCACAGGAATTGCCACACCAAGAGAAAAACCCTCCTTGCCAGACTGGCACAGAGCCCTGGCTCAGTACACAGTCCCCTGTAGTGTCCCACAGCTCCTGCACCAAAGAGCAGACGAGGTGGGTGACATTGGGCTTCCACCACCCACAGGGTTGCCTGTGCCAGTCTGGCTGACAGAGGACATCTTTATCAAGGGGAGAGGGTTTTTCCCCAAACAGTTCTTCATTGTGTCTTCTCAGGACCCACTCTCAAAAATGACCTACAAATCATTTTTCCAAAAATAAACCTATGACATGAGCTAACTCCGCCAAGCACTAAACTCCATGAATCACTAAACTCCATTGCACCTAACACCAATAACTGTGTTCTTGTTAACATCCCTGCTGCTGTCCTTTCCTCTTGGACAGGCTGGGCAGCTGCAGTCACAGCCTGGATGATGGGAGTCACATGCAGGGAGCTTCACCTCCTGCTTCTCGTCAGGCCTACAGTAGCAACACAAGGCTCAGTTGAATGGAAGATGCTTCTTCTTCCTACAAACCTCCTGTCCTTGGGCAACCGTGCCTATTGCCTCCCCCGTGGCTGCTCCTGCTCTGCTAGAGCAGTCCTAAGAAAGCCTTGGCAAGAAACCTCCACTGCTCCTGTCACTCTCCCGGCTCCTTGCCCCAGGGGGGTCTCAGGAGGTTGGGACCAGGTGATCCAGCCGGGTCTGATCGCGCCACATCCTAGCAGGGCGCGCTGCATCCTCCAGCATCGGGAACCGGGATGGGGGAACAGCCGTGACCTGCCGTCGTGCTGGCGATGCCACGGCACCGGGATGTTTCTCGGCAGCGCTCGGAATTCCTGACACACCGACAGCTGCGAAAACCGCGCGTTTTCTGCGGGAAAGCAGCCAGACCCGTGGGGGGCGTGGGGGGCACCCGGCACGGCGCCAACCTGGACCGCTCCGAGCGCCGGCGGCGCGTCTGTGCCCGCGGCCACCGGGTGTCACCTCCCCGGTGAGCGCGGCGGGGCCGGGCCTGGCCGGGCCACCCCCCCGGGCCGGCAGCGGCGGCGAGAAGGGACCGGCGGCGGAGGGGCCGCGGCGGCGAAAGGATGGTGAGCGGGGCCGGGGGGCGGCGGGCGAGCCGGGACGGACAGACAGCGCCTGCCGGGGACAGACAGACAGACAGGCACCTCCTGCTGGGGACAGACAGCTCCGGCCGGGGATAGAGAAGGCAATCAGACAGGCAGCTTTTGCCGGGCATGGAAAGAAAGATAGACAGACAGGCAGCTCCTGCCGCGGACAGACTGACAGACGGACAACCTTTGTCCGTCGCTGCCGCTGGCTGAGCGCCCGCTGCCGTGGGCAGTGCTGACCCGCGGACTTTGGGGGATTCGGAGCACATCACGCTTGGGCTGGTGCTGCGCTGACAGGGCTACTCGGGGATATTTCAGCATTTCCCCGCCATCTCCAGCGCGAGGTCTGTCGCTGCTAACGCAGAACAGCAGCCACGGCACAGCCACCTCGCCCGCGGGTGCGGCAGCCGTGCGTGGCTGCTGTGCTCCCCCCCCCCGGGCTGCATCCAAGGCACAGCGCATCACTGACCTGCTGGATCCCACGGATCCTTCTCCGCAAAACAGGATGGACCGTTGGCTCTGTTTTGATGAATGCTTGTGAAATGCTGAGGTAAAGGCTGTGCTGTTTACTGAAAGATATAATGGCTGTCAAACATTATTACTTTATCTTTTCCAATATAAAATTAACGGTGGAATCTGGAATAGGTGGCACGTTGGGGAAGCATTTGAAAAATCAGTATTTATTTTCCATTTCATGTGTTTGTGCTTACAGTATGGATTTATAAACACATGCCTGAAGTCTTTGGTGGTTGAAAAGTATGGTGAAGAAACATGGGAAAAATTAAGGTAATGTGTTCCCAATAACTGTAGTGCATTGAAAGAAAATGCTCAGGAATTCAACACCAGGGGATTATAATTTCTCATTGGTAAATGGCAGCTGATGTATATCTCAAGTAATTATTGGAAGTAACTAGCAGGGCAAAAGCAAGAGTTTCTTGCCTTGTAACACTTCATACTCTGATACTAATTTGTCCCAATTATTTTGTCATGTCAGATAATTAAAGATAACATTTAGGCTTATAGACAATTGTGCAATAGACTCGCTGGTTCACTGTGACAATATTGAGAAGTAATTACACTGAAAAGATGTCATCCTTGATATAAAGCCAGTTTAACTCCACTACTTTCAGAAACACAGCAAAATCATAGAATCACAGATCATCTTGTTCCAACTCCCCTGCCATGGACAGGGAAGCTTCCACTAGACGAGGTTGCTCAAAGCCCATCCAACCTGGCCATCTCTTGTTTTGTCTTTACTTTATGAACTATATGGTATTTTCCAAGATATAGAGATCCATAAATGATACTTAGATACATACATATATTAATCTTTGAAACCAATATTAAAAAAATCAAAACAACAACCAGCCACTTTGTGGAGCCCCTAGAGCTTGATATTGTGGCCATACTGAACAGAAGACAAACTAAGACTCTGCTTGCTTTAGTACCCCCACTATGATGCAGGAATCCTTGAAAGAGTTTACTGCTACACCATAATGTAAAATAGCAGAAATGGAGGGGTGAACACCACCATTCAGCCATGTTAAAGCAATTGAATTAATTTAAAGCAATTTAATTTTAAACCTACATCATTATGGGAAGTAGTGTGTTCCAGTATAACGCTTGAAGGAGATTAAGGAGTGTTCACAGTAAACAGTGCTTAACAAATGCCAGTTAGGTCACCCAAGCATGTTGTATTTACAGCACGGCTGAGACAGGAATATTGTCTTCTCTGTTGTAGACTGCAGGCTGGAGTCCAGGATTCTTTCTTGACTTTTGAGGTTTATAAAGATGAGATCACAATGCAGCTTGTTGACAAAGCCTGCAAAGTATTAGGTATGTGTCACCATATTGCAAAAACGAACTGTCCTGGGTCAGGCCTGACACTACGGCCCAGGATCAGTCTCCTGTGCCCTTTGGAATGCCCTCCCTATGTTGCAAATATTCTGCCTTTGCTCTTAGTCCACCTGACAGCATTTCCAAGCCTTTCTTACTAGGTGTCTTTATTTTGCCAGGTGTTCCTGCTGACTTGGTTCTGAGAGAGTTTGGAAAGTATTTCTTTGAATTCTGTAAGCGCTCAGGCTATGACCACATGCTGAGGACACTGGGTGGAAATCTCTATGAATTCATAGAGAACCTGGATTCATTGCACAGCTACCTGTCCCTTTCTTACCAGGCAAGTCCAAGTAGTAATTGCTGAGCAAGTATGGGTGGACTCTGCCAGGGTTCATAGCACAAGGAACAGTGTCTCATCGACGTGAATGAATAATGAAAAAACACACTATAACATGTTCTCCTGTGTTCTGAAACAGATTACTTCAGCATGTTAGGGCAATTTTTAAAAATGTTTTGGTTTTTGAGTAGTCCTCATCATTAGGTATTATTTAGGACATTGGCTCTAATGCATAGCAGATTTTCCTTCACAGGTGAGAATATTTAATTCTCTGTTTTTCATCTTATTCATATTATTAAGACATGAATACTTTTGTACAAGTGGAATGCATCAGTTTCTTTATCATGCATTCTTTATCAGAAAGAGATGCTGAGGTTTTGTTTGTTTTTTCCTCAGGAAATGAATGCACCATCTTTTAGAGTAGAAAAGAATGAAGATGGGTCAATGCATTTACACTACTATTCAGACAGAAGAGGTCTGTGCCATATTGTACCAGGTAACCAGACAAAATTCAGCGTACAGATCAGCTGGTAATGCAGTATATATACAGAGTAATCATATATTTGCAGATACACTTAGCTCAGATTTCAGTCTTTTTTCAGATGAGGACAGGCCATGGAATTGAAGTGTGGTTAGAGTTTAGTCTCCAGATGCCTGAACTCAGTATTTCCCTACTGCCTGATCACTCTAGCTCCCAGTAGCTTCCATCAAAATTTATGACATGACAACGCAGGCCATAAGTGTCCATTCCTGCTACAGAATTCCCTTTTTGGAAGAAAAATTAAAGTTCATGGTGTGTATCGTGTCTAACTGTTTATTAGTTCTTAGTGACTCATGCTCCTTACAGTGAAGAAATTACAGAAATTACCATTGATTTGAAGACATCCATCCACTCTGTAGGATGTGCAATCTGTAAAACTGCTACTGAACCCTGCTCAAAACTGAATCTTCTACCAGTATGAGAGGAATCTCCACAGTTGTCCTTATGCAAGGGTTAAACAGCTATAGGTCTGTAAGATATGATGGTATTCCTTTCTTTCACAGATGATACTGAATTTAAAGTTTATCAAAACTTCCCCCTTTGGCAAAACTTGTTTCATATTGAAAGCACAGAACTATTTGGAATTTCAAACAGAGCTTTTGATGTCATTGTCCAATATTTTGCCTAATACCTAGAGAGAAATGAGAGAACTGATTGTACATCTCCATGAAAGACATTTCCTTCCTTTCAAAATAAAATATTCTGCAATGACTGAAATAGATTGTATAGCAGAATCTCTCCAGACTCCCTGCACTTTTTGGGTTAATGGAGATTCGTATTATTGCTCTATGACTACTTGAACACATTCTTCACATATCCCGCTGAGCTGCTTTTAGTGAAAATAAGCATTTGTCCTCAGACAAGACCAAAGATACAGTAACTTTAAAGCTTACCTCTATGTGCATATTCTCATCACGGCAGTGGTAGTAAGAACGACAGACGTTGCTTTCTTCTTCCAGAGTCCTTTGGAAAAGTGATTTCTGGAACAGTGAACTTCCACCATGAGCCCTCTAAAAGGGAAAATGAATAGGGTTTGTTCTTGGTAATGCCTTGTCTTTTGTTTCCCCTTCAGGAATCATAGGTGCAGCAGCCCTGGATTTTTTTAACATTGAGATTTCAATGAAAATAGTCAATCAAACAGAAGAAGAAGAGAGAACTGGAAAAAAAGAACATATTGTTTTTCTTGTCACTCAAAACCCTGTGTTTCCATGCAAAGAAAGAAATGAATTTTCGTCCTCATCTCAATGTCTTGTTGACTCTGAAAAACAAAGTGAGAGCCAACTGAATAAAGAGGTATTTTAATGTTCATTATTGGTATATTGTTGAAATATATTTAAAATAAAAATTGAATTTCCCTTCTTATTTATTTCAACAGGACCTTGAAAAAGCCAAGAATACAACTGGAGACAGAGGAAACTCTGTTTGTCCTGTTAAGAAAAGTCACTGGAAAACATTAAGAGGAATAATCGCATTAGGAAAAGGTGAGAAATCATTCAGAGGGAGCTTGTCATCATTTCTGAGTCTCTTCAGTA
>JAWWLV010000011.1:16975844-16992045 GCA_035041135.1 Platyrinchus mystaceus | reverse complement strand
CCCACCTCGCTGATGCCGCCGCCCCCCTCCTCAGCCCGGCCGTGCAGTCCGGAGGGGGGGCCAGAAGGGACTGAAGGAACTTTGCCATGCTGGGGCTCTGGCGATTCGCCCGAGTTGAGAGGCTGCCGACACTGTTTGCCTGGCAGAGGAGACGCCCCCGCCTCTTGCCCACTGCGCATCGCAGAGGAGGAGGAGGAGGACGGGGCTGCTTGGTTTCCACCCCCAACCCCCAGCGAGGGGGGAGCGGGCCGGATAAGGGACTCTAGGGGGTTGGACCTGGCCCAGGGGCCGTAGTTTGGGGACTCCTGGTCTAAAGTCTCTTTCCACGACACTAATACCAGAATGGCTGTTCTTTCATACATCTCTCTCTCTCTCACTTTTCTCAAATGCCTATCCAACATGACAGGATATCCTGGTTTATGGACTAATTTGAATAATTTCCCTAGTTCCTTTATTCCAACCTGTTGTAAATAGGTCACTATGTCATTGTCTCCTCTGGTGGAGACATATAACGTTATAAACAATACCCAGATAATACCTAAACCTTTTTTATTTTATTATTATTTCATGGAGAACTTCAGCAGTGGTATCGATCTCCTGCTGACCCCAAAGAGTACCAACTACATCTAGACTATAATGTACCTGTGGTCTCCAAACCATGCTGGAAGGATCAGAGCCCTGGTTCACCTAAATTATCACTGTTATTAACATCTCCAGAATTACCCAGATTTGATGAGCTGAAGAGCAGGTCCTAAGTTCTGTCTGTCCCAAGCACATTAAATATTTAGGAAGGCAGAAATAGTAAAGGGTGAAATCCAAATCTAATTCATTCCTTGTTCAGGCAAGGCACACAGTGCATCCCGCCATAAATTGTACTGGGAAATCAGAGGCATTTCTGCCTTGGCAAGGAAATTGTATTCAATAATTGAAGCATCCAGGATATGGCCCACAGATTTTAGGATAAATTAGCATCATATTCTGTCTAAATCATCCATCATGAGTAAATGATCTGTCACTATAATAATCTCCTTTTGATGCCTGTATATAACTCCTATTAATATTGAAGGAGGTTACTAGAGTACAGAGGGGGAAGATGAGATTACTATTACAGGGAATTGAGAAATGGAATAGTGAAATCGATTAAAGAAACTTGGCCCAAGCTTATAAACATCTGAAGTTATGAATAAATCTTCTTAAATTAAAGCTCCTACTACAGCTGAAAAATAATTAGGGTATCTATTTGCATTAGTAGATTTTTACAGTTGTTTTTAATTTGTTACAGAAAATTACTGTGGGTTTGGCTGTCTTATAGAAGGCATGGACAGGAAAACATTCTTTGAGACTGATGTAATGAACAGTTTTAAGTCATTAGGTTAATGAACAAACCCAAATATTAAATTATGTTTCCACTGTCCTATTGGTGTTCATTTTTAAGAAATCCAGTTAATCTAATCTAAAAGTTGTCTTGTTTACTGATGGTAAATGTGACAGGGAAGTCTTGTGAGAGTGGTTTAGAAAATTTCCTTACTGTGTAACAGTCTTCTGGAGTGAATTTTAAACATTTGAGAATTCTCTGTTTCAAACAGGCCTGTCCTATTCCCAGCAAAAATTCTGGTACAGGGATAAAATCCAAAGTGTTTCTCAGGTCCTTTATCATGCACTTCAAGGAGACTGGATGCCTGAAGGAGGACGAACCCTTCAACAGCTGTCTTGCAGGCTGCAGCTGTTTTTGGAAAACAGCTGGTTGTAAGGAAGGATGCTTCCAAACTGGTTAGCTCACACTGCATTCCCTGACATCCTGGAGTTTGGAGGTTCCTGAAGTTCATGTGAACCCCTTAATCATCAGTGAATAGTCTGCTTTGCTTTGTTGTGACTTTAAAAGAATAAATCTATCTTGAATAAGAAATACACTTGCAGCACCAATTGTGAATTAGAGCTAATTAATACATTAATTAATACATTAATACAGCTGTGCCTGGGGATATCCCTTTGCATATAGGTCTGCCCTGGGTAAGAGGAAGGCAAACAATCTGACACTTGCACAGCAACCCTTTCTCCTTAGGGTCTCTCTCACTGATATCTAAAGTGGGTCAAGTAAGCAGGGACACAATGCAATGAAATTTTTAGTGTGAAGGAGAGGATCTCTGTCGCAAGGAGACTCAACTATGCTAAAGCTTTTTGGTGATTGAAGCAACTTTTAGAAGAAGGGGGGAGTTGGTGCAGCCCCCAACAGCAAAACACTAACCTGAGCAAGATATACATGGCATGCTCACATGTTGTCCCTCTCAATTAAAGGTGGAGACAATTGGAGATGCCTATATGGTGGTAGGTGGGGTCCCTGTGCCCGTTCCCACTCATGCTGAGCGAGTTGCTAATTTTGCCTTGGGGATGATAATCGCAGCTAAAGGAGTACAGAACCCAGTTTCTGGAAATCCTATCCAAGTAAGTCATTAATGCAATGATGCATGTGTGTCTGTCTGCTTTTTGGGTTGGGCTTCTGGTTAATGTATTGCAGCAGAACCTCAAAGAGCTGCTTCTGACTATGACTTTGAGTGAGGCCCAGATGGGTACATTTTTCATAAGGAGCCTCTTTGTGTGGAAATTTGGTATCTTACTGGTGTCCAGTGTTGTGTTGAGATGAACTTTTAGGTAGCTGAATAGCATTAAGAAAGATGTTAAACAAGTGACATTTTTGGGGGGTGTTTTATGTCTTTGTAAAGATTCGAGTTGGGATCCATACAGGTCCTGTCTTGGCTGGAGTTGTTGGAGAAAAGATGCCTCGTTATTGCTTGTTTGGAGACACAGTGAATATAGCTTCCCGGATGGAGAGCCACGGTGTCCCGAGTAAAATACATCTGAGCTCCAGTGCCTATCAGTGAGTAACTGTGATGGGAATTTTTCCTGTTAAAATCAGTGCTAAAAACCACTGCCTTGACAGCTGCAGTGTAGATGGTGCTGCCTCAGTCACTGATTTAAGCAGGTTATATAGGAAAATCACTGCTTGTAAAGAGTTTTATTTGTTCTGATTATTCCAACTGTACCTATATATGGAGACAGAAATTTGAGAGTCTCCATCCTAGAGAGCAAAATATTAAAAAAAATAATTGTGATCGCTTATTTGGAAGTCCTGATAAAGTGATGTAGATGCTAGAAAGAGAGAACATTTAGAACACTTAACAATAAAAGCTTTGAAACCTCTCTAATCGAACACAATATTTTGTAGCGAAACAGTTTTATTTACACTTACTAAAGATTAACTGCATAAAGAACTATCTTCTTCATGCTGTAATTTAATTTCCTGAAACTCACGTTAGTAAATTTTCAAGAATTTTATGCGTGTGTAAAATCTGTATGCAAGAGGTGGAAGCAAGAATAAACTGCAAAGGAAGGGCTACAATAACATTGTCTGGGCACATAGGAATGATACTGGGAAAGCGAGAGCTTAGCTAGCATTGAAATGGGCAAGGAAAGTTCAAAGGCAGTCGTGAGCTTCTGCTGTGTTAGCAGAGAAGTATAAATGGAAATGTGGACCTGCTGTGGCAGCTGATTTAGAGACAGTGCCCTGAAGAAGGGCTGAGTTACTCAAGGCCTTTCTTGCCTCAGTAGTCACTGATGGTCCCTGCACCAAGACTCAGGGTTCAAAGAGTAGTGAAGTACCAGTATTGGAAGAGGATCAAATCAGGGGTCTTTTGAGAAATCTCAGTCTATGAAAATGTATGGGAGCAGTTGGGATATGAGGTAATGAGAGAGCTGGGTGATGGCACTACAGTGCTGCTGACCGTCACCTTTGGAAGGTCAAGACTATCAGCACTGTGGCAACTGAAGAAAGACAGATGTTATGGCTCTAAGGAAAAAAGGCAAGGAGGACAGGGTGTGAAACTACAGCTGATCAGCCTCATGTCAGTTCCAGTGAAAATCAAGTCCTCTTGGAATCCATTTTTGGACACATGAAAAAGGCAATTGGGAATAACAAGTCTGTAAAATAAAGAAGTAAATTATGCTTGACGGACCTGATTGCCTTCTCTGATGAAATGACTGGAGATAATTCTGCCTAGCTGATATTGCTTGCCTCAGTTCTTAATTTCTGTATACTGGTCAAGAACAACCCTCCACCACTCTGAAGTATTTGGCTATATGATCCATTGATTTTTGATCAGGTTGTATATGTTAGACTATAAAAGCACAGCAGGTCTGAATAAACTGTTGAAACAAAACCTTGGCTGTTCACAAATCAAGACTGTTTTTCCCAAACTGTTGTGATTTCATTACTTAGCTCTTTTAAAATATCATTGTCATTTTGCTAATCTTGAATTTTCATGTGTCATTTTGTTTCTGATACTATAGGTGCCTAAAATACAAGAATTTCGAGCTTACTGAGAGAGGAGAAATAGAAGTAAAAGGCAAAGGGAAAATGCACACATACTTCCTCATTAGAAATAAAACTGCAACTGAGAATGAGATTATGGGAAGGCCAATGAAAGACTTAGATTCTGGCCATGAATCTGTTCAGTCTTTTCAAGAAGGCAAGACTGAAACAATAGCAAGTTTTCATCAGCCAGGTAGAATCCACTCAACATATTTTTTCATCCTTGAACAAATGAATGTTAATACAACCCAATTAAATGCCCTTTTCTGTTCTTTCAGTTACTCAGACTCAGCCAGAGAAGGACCAGACCCCAACTATTGCAATGAAATATGTTGATGGCCCCACAGATGCCCAAAACAGTCTCCAAAGAAGAAATCAAAGAAAAATTGCAGATTTAACAGGTAGTTATTTAGTTACCATTTCACAGAGACAACAGAACCAGGAAGTAACTGAGGCTTAATCTTGCAGGTTCTTTATATTCCTTTTCTGGAAACCATTGTTGTAACTCAAGCCAGAAATTCATGCCAACATACACACATTGGTGAAACTAACCCTTCTGCACACTGTTTGGAGTCAACCAAATTTCACCTTTGGAGCAATCCCAGGTGTTAATTGTGCACTAGGGAGAAAGAAGCTGACGGTGCTCTAAAACCCCAGAGCCCTTCTGGCTGTGCAAATAGAACAGATAAATGTTAGACAGCTCTTCACATGGACAGACCCAACTGTTCATGTACACATCTTTTCCTAGAAAACATGTAGTTATGGGGAAGCTTATTGAGTCAAGCCTGAGAAAGAGTGACCTCAGTCCTCAGGCCAGTCTCCTGCAGGAGTCACAAGGATTTATTGCCATGCTCATGTTCTGTGATGAAAGTTTATTCTCCTTTGAAGTAGCTGATACTGAGAGATAATAGATTTAATGCCATAACAGCCTAATCTAATGCAACAAGTCTTGTAGTTCTATTTATGTGTTTTGTGGATTTTATACAGACTAAATATGTTGTCACTAATTACTAGAAAATATTTTACTCCTTTCCCTCCCACCTGCTTAGACATGGTAGTTAATCTGTATATGATGTGCTGACAAACAGAAACCTGTATGGTCATTAGAAACTCACACTGCAGGAGCGTTTCCTTTCAGGCAAAACTTGTGATTCCAAAAGCGATGGGAGTCTCCATGGCAACCAGCCTGCAGATGATGGTCCTTGTTCTCTAAACCAGGGAAGAGTCAAACCTGCTTCTGAAGAGCCACAGAACAGAAATGTTCGCTCTAATTTTTGCACTTTGCTCTAAGTTTCTTAGTTTTATGTTGAACAGAGAAATTTTATTATGATTTTGTGCATTTTGCTGTTGTGGGACTGTTTTTTTTATATCCAGCACCACATGATTTGTAAAAAAAAAAAAGTAAAAGAACATTTCATCACAGTTTTCAGTAAAAATAAAATAGTGGAGGTTATTTTTTTTAAACAATCTACACGTGCTGTATAATGCTCCCACTGGAGAAGGAAACCCTTGCAAGATGCTTTGAAGATGTATTTTTCAGCTTCTGCCATGTCTTTGAATATCCCTGTGTAAAAATCACATTTTGGTGTCTGATGCAGTAATCGAGAAAGAGGTGACTCATCCAGCTAGAAATATTCCTACTCAAATGAGCACTTGCTATAAAAGAAACATTCCCTGAAGTGACCATCTGTCTTGACTTCGAAACAGCCAACACCTTCCCCGTGAAAAGTTAACAGAGTTCGATCTGCATTTTAACTGTGATAACAGCTTAATCTCTTAACAGGTCTTTTGCTGGGCAAAGGAATTATGCAGTAGAAGTGCAGAATAGATCTAATACAACCTGTTTTTTTGCATCCTGAAAAGAAAGTAATGGGTATTTGATAGCACCCAACAGTAAAAAAAGCCTCTGTGACCTTTGAACCAGCCATCTATGTGTAGGTGGGGGCTGAAGGACATGTAAATGGTGGAGTTAGGTAGCATCAAATTTGTCACAACACTGGAGGATTGCTCAAGGCCTACAAACTCTTTGAGACCTTCAAATGAGTTTCCAGTTTATTGCTCATTTTGTTACCCTAGCTAAACAAAAATGAAGTTTCAAGACTGCAGAGGGAGCCTGTCAGTGCTGGAATTAATGTTGCTAACATCATTGAGAACACCAGCATTAAAGATCAACATCACTTACCTGGTGTCAGAGGCCGCTCGGCTGAATTACTTCCATGCTGTTATATTCTTAGATTATGCCTGATCAGAAATGGCAGAGAAAAACTGAAGTTCATCTGTCAGGGATTTCAAACACAGGAGCAAAAATACAATGGATATAAAGGTTGTGGAGAATTCAGTGCATCATAAATTGTGCTCTCACTCCTATAAATGGAGCTTGGACTGGGTGGGTGACTTTGACAGGATATGCATCCTGCACACTGATTTATTACCTTTGGGCATGGATTCATTGTCTAAGGGTGCCAGAATGAGACCAGTTTGAACTTTGAGCAAGAACTCACTGGAGAAGGTGAGGATGTTTCTCCTCTGTAACAGACTGGAGCATCACATTTCCACCTCTGTGTCTGCGGCAAGAGCCAGGCTCTTTAAACGCCAGACAGAGAGGTAAGACTGATGAAAGGCATCTCCTCCTCTTTATAGTATAACAAGATGAAATTTCACCTGGTTAGACTTTTTTTCCCCGCATCTCTGAGACAGCAGCTCCCTAGTCTGCTCTACAGCTCTGTCTAAATGAAGAGACCTGTAGAGAGGATGTGTGGAGTGAACCCATCAGTGCTGTTGTCCACACTACAAGTATTTCAGAGGGTTTACTAGTGTGGTCCCATGCACTGAATACCTGTTAGCTGTTGGAGCACCTTATAAACACACCCTTTGACTTAGTTTCATCCAGAAGAGATCCATTTGTGTGTTCTGAGACCACTCTACAATGTGAAACAAAGTAAGTGGGTTTGCCCAGGAAATTCACTCAGGAGTGTAGTCCTGACTCTGCTGAAATGCTGTTGTAGGCACACCCTCTAACAGGAGCACTTTCCACTGTACAGCTGAGCAGCACCGTTCAGGGAGAATGCAATTTTATGAATGGAAAGCTTTTTTATTTATTTGGATTTTGCTATCTAGGTATTGATCATTATTTCGGCAAGGGAGAGATCTAGTATAGCTTGATGCTGCATCTAAAAATTATAATTGTTAAGTTCGGGGTCAAGATTTCAAACATTTGACTGTGTGCTACCCTCACACACACAATGTCTAAATTTCACCTTCATCCTCAGTAATTCCTCCTCAGTAACTTCATGGATTTGTGCTCCTGCATTATGATCGTAGCTTTAAAAGGACTTCCCTAAAGAGAGAGAATACCCAATTTCTCTCTCACAATGACACAAATGTGAAATAACAGTTAAATCAGCACTATCCCACTGATTGAAGTCTAGAATCATCTCTGATGAGAGTCTTTTGTCTCCAACCTAGGGATATGTTTCACTACTCTTGACTAGTTGTGCCAATGGAATGGAGAACATGTCATTTAACAAATGGCAGTGGTGGACTCCATCACTATTGGCATTTGCTATGGAGATATAAAGCCACTTTAGTCCCAAGCACAAGTGTGACACAGTTTACATCTCTCAGTGACCAGTGCTAGTCCAGGAGGGAACGTCCTACTGTCTCAGCATCACTTGCAGTCCCACACCTGCATGGCTGAATACCACTGACCACCTCTCTGAAAAAAGGAATTTCTGGTTGGAAATGGTCCAATAAGCCTGGCCATCAGTGAGTAGGGTTTAGTATATATTCTGGGGTTTAATATAGATATATTACAGAGTAGTTTTAGGTAGAAGCTCAGAGCTCCTCTGAACTTGTATGGATGCTCTTGGGAAGAGGAAAGAAAAGGACCATGGTGTAATTGCTGCCAGCATCTCTCTGTCTTTTAACATTCGCTTTGCTTATACCTGCCCTTCTTGCACTGAACCATATATGGATGTTTAATATTGAAATGTTTTAATTGCCATTGAGTGTTACATGGTAAGTTACGTCATGCTGTACTGTGGTAAAAATGATGTGCTAAGTGGTTTCTTTGTGGCCTCTGCTACAATCTGGTTCTCCTGGAGATACAGAGCTAGGTCAAATCTGCACAACTGCTTCTAAAAATTAATGTGCCTGTGTATCATCATGTGTTCTTAAATCTGTGGGCACTGCTAAAGACTGCAAAAATACAATTAAAAAATCTTTTAGTTAATATACTGACTGCTATTTGTCAATGATTACTTTGATTCCTGTCCCTCTTTTCTCTTCCATCTTTTATGTTCTTTTTTTCCTTGAAGTATACGAAAGTTTAGGACTATTATACCTCTAATAAGTGTCCAGTGAGTCTAATTTCTTGACCATACCCACAAAGTTATGTCTATTTGTGCAACATCAGCACCCCACTACAACTGACATTGTCACATGCTTACTAGTCACATTGTCACATTCTTAGTGTCAGTCACCTATCTACAGTGAACTGACATAAAAAGGGTGGGAGAATTCCCAGTACTGCTTCATGGAAGCTGAGCTTAGAAAAATTAAAAGTCGAAACTTTTAAAGTTGTCTGAAGCATGTGGATTCTAAAATCCCATTAAGTCTGGTGTACAAACATTCATTGTCAAAAGCTTGGGTACCTTAAAGGTCCAGGGGCCAGATTTTCAAAGACTGTTACTTTGCTGAGTGAAATCAACTGCTAAACTGAACACATATGCAATGTCTAGTTCCTGACAATGATGTTTTCTTTAAAACATTTAGAAAGCACTGGCCTGTAATGCCTTCTAAAATGGGCTGTTCAGTAAACTTTCCAAACTGGAACCTCGTTTGCTGGAAGTCAGTAATTCGTTACATCTGATATTACAATGCAACTCTCTATGGACCCAAGCTGAACATAAAAATACACAAATAAAATAGCAGTGAAGTTGAAATTATTACTTCAATGGTGAGAATATATTAAAAGTGTGCTTGAATATACAAAACATAGTGAATTTCAAAATGAAAAAAAAGGAGCACAGATTTTTATACCAATATATAACTTCATGGAAAATCCAGAAGGGATTTTTTTCCCACCACGTCTCTGCTTTCGCTTTAGGAAACTGAAGAGTTTAAAATCAGACAATGAGATGAAAATCTTCCATAAAGTTATCAGTACAAACATCTACTCTTCATGCATTCTCTGTACAACATTCAGTTATCAGTGCTGCCTGTACATAAAGAAATAGCAATGTGCAGTATTTTGATTCCATAAATACTTGTAATCAAAATAAACACATGGGACACTATCTTTACTCATATGACTAAAACTAACAAGCAGTGTTCATTTTTTACAAGCTGTCTGTAGTTCTCTCTCACATTTATTTTGCATCTGTTTGCTGAATTTCTGCTAATGATTTTTGATCCAAGCTGTGCTGAGAAGGCATTCCTGAAAAATTCTGATACTCACAATGCTTCCTATTTTGTCTTGGTGTACAGCCTTTAGTCTCCATCTGGGTTAACACACCAAGTCAGAAGAAGATTCGTAGTCACATTTTCATACTGATGGGTACTTACTTTCCCCTGTGCTCCCTTACAGGTGAACATCAAATGAACTTAAACAGTCATTGCCAAGGTTTGCAGAAGTTCAGGATGACATTAACTGACTCTGTAATGCTTTCTGAATTTTACTGTGAAGTCTGAAAATTCTACCTACAGAGAAAAACCTCGCAGGCTCCTTAGTAGCTCTTACTTTGTCATTTGTATCAAATACCTTCCTGTCCATGGAATCAGCAAACACAAGCAGTGACAAATATTATGCTTTTTGTGACAAACACATCAAAACCAGCATCAACAGCCTGTTTACATCAGTTCTGGGGTAAGGGGTCCTTGAAATGTGTTGCTCAGAAACACTGTGTGGAGGTACCTTTGCTTTGTGTAGCTTCATCACAGTGTATGGGCTTGCAGCCAACTTTGCCATGGCTTCCATTTCCATGCTGAACATTGGGCCGTGACACGAAACACAGGCTGGGTGATGCTCTGCAGGCATCCTGCCAAAGCATTTTGCAATAGAGGAACCTGACACACAGCTATCATTTAAGGCCAATTTATCTCGGGAAATCAATAGGCCTTTAAAAATTCACTGGCTCACATATCCTTTTCAGCGATGGTCATCAGATGTTTTGTGCTCTGATTTTCTCGGCTTTTGAGGGAACCTTGCTTTTCAGCAAATGGTGACATACCCATTGGTAAGAGGAAGCTGACAGCCTTTACTTTACCCCTGGAGAAAAAAAAATGAGAAAGCAATATGAGGATTACAAATGTATAAAACATGCAAAGAAAGTAAAAAAAAAACAAAACAAAACAAAAAATCCAAGCAACCCAGCAAGAAAAAGCTAAATACTTTCAGCCCTTGCACACTGGATGGAGGCAGGATTTCACGCCAGTCACAGGCTTCCCAAAGGACCAAGCATAGTGCTGCCTGCCTGTCTGCTGGAAGCATCTACTTTTTTCCTTGGAGTGTCACATCTGCCTATTGGTGCCCAATGTGTGTGTGCAAAGCTACGTACACACAGAACCCTGAGGGTGTACATGCACCCATGTGGACCCGGGGGGTCCTCCAGTGGCTTTATGTTTATACTCATCAGCACCCAGCTACTGCCAGCAGGTGTGAGAATGGTGGTTTCCAAGTGTGCACATGGTAAATTACACCAGAGGCAGAAACATCCTGCTTTATGTGTCCCAAAACCGGTTGGTTTGGCATGTAAATTGGTTCAGTTTTGCAGAGCTTTGGTTTTCGTTCTGACTGTCCTCTGTGATGCTTGTCAGCTCACTCAGGCCCTTGAGGAGCACAGGAAAGGGAAATAATGACAATATTAAAATATTTAGGGATGATTACAGGGCAGAGGACCTTTGTGATTTCCTTGCCCCTTCTCACCTGAGACCTGTCTCACTGGAAGGTGAAACCAAACCTGAACACTCCAGTGGTGACATTTGTACCAAACAGGCCTTGTGCATTTTGTGATTTTACTATAATTTCCCTGAAAACAGTTCTCATCCTCTTTTATCCTGTATTCAAATAGTTAATGTCTTTTTTATTTATGAAACACAAGCAGGAATCCCTTGGTATAAATAATACTTTGGCATATAGGAATTAAAATATTTTAAACATGCAAACTAGTGATGATTTGTTAGCAGTGTTGTTATTTTATTACTTGGATGCAACTGTGCTATGTATAAATTCAAGGTGATACTTCTACAGAGTTAATTTTAAAGCAAAAAAAATCAGCATCAAATACAGGATTATAGCCTTGCAGCAAAATGTGAGAAAGCTATAAGAAGAATAGGAAAACCTGACATGAAGCAGCATACTGGGAAGCAAAAATGTCATCCCTGTAAAAAATTAACCTTAATAAGCTTGCTGTACTCATTGATAGAATTATCCTACTAGTGAAAAGCTAACTAAGATTGGTGTCTGTGTTAGACCTTTGTGTATATAATGGAAGCATCCACCATTAAGACTAAAAAAAGATATTAGACCTTTTTTGGTGTAAGAAACACAGAGTTTGTGCTTCAGGACATTATGCAGCTTCCTGAGGGCGCTTGGTAAAGAGCTCTTTCTGTAGCCGTTTCTCCTCCTAAAGCAGCCGGCAGTGAGAGGACGTGAGCCGCGGTGCCACACTCACTGCTGTTCAGCTTGGCAGGGCAGCTTTAATGGTGGTGATAAAATCATCAGCACTGTCCTGTGGCCGCGGGCTTACCGGTAGGTCCCAAGGCACAGTAGATGTAACAGATCTGTGCTGCTATTTTGGTTGCTTTGAAAGCTCTTTCCCTTTATGAGCAAGCAGCAGTATTTGCCATTGCCATTCCGCTCCTGCACACTGACCCTGTGTTTCCCACCACACATGCCTTCCGTGTGAGCTGGCTCGAGGGCAAACCTCTCGGAGCGTTCATGTGCACCGAGAGTCTTGAGTTTCCCTTAGCCCAGTGGAGCATATGCAGAAATCCAGAGTTACAGGGTCATGGTGCTTTTGAAAATGATATGAGTTCACTGCCAGGGACTAAATTTAGGTGTCTAAATGCTGTAAAACATCTGACCCTGAAATGTCCTTACTAGAAAACCCAGGTGCCTCTGGAAACTTGGCCTCGTTGTCCTTTGCAGCCTCTCAGCGAGGAGCTGGGCTCCGAGCTGCCTTGGCACAGGGAATGCAAAGGGCTGGGCACTGGTCTGCTCTGAGGACATATTGCTGAAGGGCATGCAGAATAAAAGCTGTCATGATGGGCAATGTGGACAGATACACCCACATAAGTGACATAACCCACTGCAGGTGTACAGCCCACCAGGGTGGACGCTGGAGTCCTTCCTCAGGACATACACAGGCAGACCCATGGACTTCTCCCTGCTCAAACACATGCTTTGAGGCCATTTGGATTATTTTGCTTTTGAACACAACATGGTCAGGCTAAACCCAGGAGTTGACATGGATTCCCAGGGTGGACAGATCAGCACCAGGAGGTGACTGAGCTATCATATATCACAGTCTCATTACTGCTGCTATTAGCTTTAGTTGTTGTCCTGTGTTGGAAAGCTTCTCATCAATGATCAGAGGAGCTCAGGGCTTGTCCAGCAGCCACCTCACTTAATTTAGAAGCCGTCCTGAGACTACTTTTCTCAAGGCTGAAAGCATTAACTTGTATTGCTTCAGTTACAGGGGAAATACAATACAGTACATCTAATTTCATGAGCTATAGTAATCACACTTCCAAAGGCATAGTTCAGAGTTCCTGGTATCTCCATGCTTTTTATCCCCTAGTTTAAAAATCCCTTTCAAGCTTAGCTTGTCAGAACACCACATCAATCTGCAAAATTCTGCCTGGCTTTACCAGTGTGAAGATTTCAACCCTTTTCTCTCTGCCTCAGCCTCTCTTTTCTATAGCAAATTTAACCTACTACCACTGCCAAACTTCATACATTGCAAGGAGGAGCAGGACAACTTCACCAAAAGAGGTCTCTGGTCTGCTCAATGCCCATATACATGCAAACAAATATTTTGCTGATAACAAACTAAGACCCAGAGCAATGTTCACATATGTTATTAGAGCTTTGATGCTGTGAAGGCAAACAAAGCCTACCTGCACCTATAGACGTGCTCCTGAAACAGCTTCATGTTGCTGGAGTGGCTGTAGGAGAGACAGCTGGACGGTGATTTTTCAAGCCCTTTCTCCTCTTCCCTGGTAAGCTGTGCTGCAGCAGGAGGGGCTGGTGGCCAGGCACTGCCTGGCACCTCTGGGAGCTCGTTGCTCAAAGGCTTCCTGCCAGCCCGGTGGGACTTTGCACTGGAAGGAGCAGCAGCTGGTGAGATGGGGGGATAGCGTCTCACAGTCATGGCAGTATCTGAGAAACAGAGGAAAAAGCAAAGCTGGAAACAGTAATTCAGATATCCTCAATATATTTTTGAAGAATGACTTTTTACATTGGCAGATAGTGTTAGAACAAGGGAGAACAGTTTTAAACTAAAAGAGGGGACATTTAGATTAAATGTTAGGAGGAAATTCTTTACTGTGAGGGTGGTGAGACACTGGCATAGATTGTCCAGGGAAGTTTTGGAAAGTGTTCAAGGCCAGGTTGCATGGGTCTTTGAGCAACCTGGTCTAGCGTAAGGTGTCCTTGCCCACAGCAGGGGAGTTGGAACTCAATGATCTTTAAGGTCCTTTCCAAACCCAAATATTCTATCATTCTATTTTGGATCACTTTCTTTGGGCTCAAAAAAGCTTTGTCCGTGGTGAGGCTGAGAGGCAGAGAAGGCCAGACAGCCCCTTTGGGTCTCAACCTATCCCCTAGAAGGCAGCTGGAGAGGAAGAGCCCCAACTTTCCCACTTGCCAAAACTCCAAACTGCTATTCCCAAACTGATGACATCGACGGCCACCAGTGCCCTGGTTTAAGAGGCCTTCAGGTTGGTAACCTGACCACTGGGTCAGTGGACTTGGTAGCAGCCACCTGGCTTCACATTAATCCACTAGTGCTGTTCAGACTCTCATCTTTTTCATTCACACAGATTTGTCTCTGTGAAAACTTGTGGGGCCATTTCTCCAATACTTCTCACCAAACAACATTTTGCTCTAATTCCTGATTCATTAAATCCTCCAGAAGTCACAAGCAGACTTCTATAACTGAGGAATATTTCTATTTCTCTCCTGCGATAAAACTGTGAAGAGAATGTATTCCTATATATTGGCTGCTCTCTGTCTCAGCCAGAACTAACTGTGTTATCTGTAAAACTAAACTGCACATCTGGCATGATGTATGCTGCCAACTTATCATTATTTGTTATTATTTGTAGTGTTTTTCTCATCTTTTACTAAGGCAAGAGAGGTTATGGCATGGTTACAACTGTTGGCCCTTTTCTGCCTGGAACAGATGGGGGACAGGCATGAGCAGGATAGTCCATGCCTGCGAAAACCCAAAGCAGTAAGCCAAATTCTGCTTAAACAAAGACAAACTGAACTCCTTGAATTGGATCCCTTGTTTGAGCAGCAGTAAAATACTCCACTAAGCTCAGCTTGGGGGATGCAGGTACCACCCTAAAAAGACCACAGAGGAAGACACCCAGTTATGGTGAGTTTAGGTGCGAGCACAAAAGGTGGCCAGAGCACTTTCACGGAGCTGATCAGACACACAACCAGCAGCTCATCCCTCACTCCCTGCAGACATGTAACAGCCAGGCTGGGAGATCCTGCATGGGCAGCACTCACGAGTGCCATGGACAGCCCCAGACAGCCCCGACTCTTGGGTACCTGTCTGCTCCTTTGGTGCCGGAGCAGGACTGGCTGTGATGCTTCCCTGCAGAGATGCTGGAGAGCCAGCAGGTCCTTCCCCATCACCGGCAAGGCTCCTCACATCGCTGTTTCCGCCTCCTCTCGCTGCCTCTCTCTCCGGTGGCAGAACTCTCTGCCCGCAGACCTGCAGCTCTCCCTTCAGGGCCCTGTTTTCCCTCTCCAGCTTGTTGATTTGGGAACGCATCTTGCGGATGACCTGGAGGAGGTGGGCATTTCCCTCCATGGTCCCACACCACGCAGAAGGCTCCCTGCTCTCCTGCAAAGTGCCTGCCCTGCAGGGAGGCAGGCAGGCAGACCCTGCTCTTAAATCCTCTGGACAATGCGAGTCCCTCCCCGCATGCCCAGCACGGGCCAGATCTGAGCACTGAGAGGGCTGGACCAAGTTGTCAGGTTACTAAGAGAGGACCCATGATTTATTCATTCGGGGGCTCGCGTTTCAGAGCAGCGCTGGCCTCTTACACCCTGCACAAATCACTGTCAACACGGTATTGATGCACCATCGGAAAACCCGCCCGCCCCCTCGCTTGCCTCGGGCTTTGGTTTTCTCTGCATGGACCAAGGAGGACAGAGCCCATTTCCTTTGGTTTATCCAAAAATGCCAGCGATCATCTCCACGACACAGAGGGAGGGTTGCCCTTTCTGGGGCAGTGATTCCTTTAACTTTCCTTTAACACGGGATAAATTACTCTTTTTCGCTTTGTGCATCTGGAAAAGAATTAGCAATTTCTCACAGGAAAATTAAATTTCCAAATGAAAGCTGATACAGCGCAAGACCCCTACTATTAACAACCTATGTCAGCAGCTGTGATGGACAAGCAGCTACACTAAAGCTCTCCTGGAAGGCTGCAGCAGAGCCCAGGCCCTTTCTGGGCACCGAGGGAGGCTCACTGAAGTGGAGCACCTGCACCAGCATCCCAGGAGTGTAACAAGAGACAGATCAGGCATGATTCTTGCATTAGGAAGAGAAACACAATCCCCTGTGCTTCTCTCATCACCTAGTCCCTAAAGCC
>JAWWLV010000011.1:16945025-16975744 GCA_035041135.1 Platyrinchus mystaceus | reverse complement strand
CAGATCAGGCATGATTCTTGCATTAGGAAGAGAAACACAATCCCCTGTGCTTCTCTCATCACCTAGTCCCTAAAGCCATCTTTCTGCTGGCAATAAAATGCAAGAGCCTGTGGAACATTCTTCCCAGTCCCCAAGACTTACTTCAAAATACAAAACTGAGAATGCCAGAAAGTCAGCAAGAAAATAATTTAACACACCTTTTGCTTTGAGGTCACTCACTTCCCAGTACCTCAGCAGTGATTCAGAAACATTTTAAAGAGAAGAAAAGAGCTTTCAGCTGTGTGCACTTCTCTGCTTTGCTGCTGAAGGCTGGGGGAGGAAAGGAAAACTGCTGTGAGATGCTTTAAAAACCAGATGACTCAGTTTTATTTTTTTCCAGAGGGTGTGTCAGAAGGGCTATCGTGAGGAAGCCATTGGGTCTACGAGGAAGTGCTGCTGCCCAGCATCTTCTGGGAAGTTGGGAAGAAACCGCTGGAACTGAGAGAAAATCAAGGATGGGGGTGAGGAGCTCTGCCCTGGGATATGTGTCCCTATGTGGGTAGTGCTCCCTTCTTGGAGCAGCATCTTCAAAAATGCTTCATAAGGGCAAAGTGGTTCCTGCAGGTCACACTGCTCCCTCCCCTGCTGACCCACAGCCAGACGCCGTGCCTAGCAAGGGCAGGTGGGACTTGCTGTACAACCTGCAGGAATACTCACCTATGCTGATTTTTCCAGTGACACAGACACAAGGCTGGGGACCAGGAGCCATGAGAGTTGCTAGTCACCTCCTGGGAACCTCTCCAGAGGGTTCTGTATGCAGAGGGATGAAATGAATGTGAGTTCTCAGGATGCAGATGAAGCCCACAGAACCAATGACCTCTCATGCAATCACAATGCGAGGAGAGGAGCAAATCAGGCCCTGAACATTTTCCTGCCTGCTGCTGGGCTGGCATGCTGGGCTGTCTGGGTCTGGGATGCCAGCATTAATCTTGGCAGAGCTCCTGGTGGGATGTGGCAGTCCTTGCTCCAGCCCACCCAGATCACATCAGCAAGAGGCATCAGCTTATGCTGAGTTTTTTCTTCCTCCCTAGAGAGGTGCATGTTGTAGTGGGCATAACAATATGGGTAGAAGTAGGCAAAGCTGGTCTTAGAAAAGGGCTTCACCCAGGCTTCACTAACAGTGTAGGTGTCCCTGTGCTGGGCACAACGCATAGTGATCATTATGGGTCTATTTCTCCAGCAAGCAAATCAGGTACTGGAGCAGCAACAGCACCCAAGTGTAATTATAATACTGCCGTTGATCCTGCAGCAGGTGGGTTTTGCTGGGCAGGGGACACTTGCCCACTCAGCAATTAGCTTACCCCTGCTGTAGCTGAAGACATCTGCTCCCCTGATCCCATGCCTGCTGCTCCTCTGAAACTGGAGCAGGCACAGACCTTTTGATGTACCAGAAACTTCTGAGGAAATGGCTTGTAACCTCATACAGCTGCTCCTGCTGCAACTCCTGCCCAGGGATGGATGGGCAGGGGGCCAGATGACTCAGGAGTTTTGGACAACGGAAACCTGGCAAAGCTACCTTTGCCACTGGGCTGATTGGTGTGTTCCCTGTAAGCAGAAAGAGCTCTGTGAATACAACCTTGTTTTTGTAAGTTCAGTAGGGTCTAAGATGTGTGCTTTTCCTGCCAGCTCCCAGGTGCTGCCACTCCACATGCCACAGGTGGGAAATATCCTCAGTGCCTCTTAGCAGTGGCACACTTGCAGGCTGCAGATTTTAGCTGGGTGTATCTTCAGTGTGCCTTCCTGTGACTACTACAAACATCTATAGCTGTGTGGTTTTTGCTATAAAACACTTCAACTTTAAATAATTTAACAGACAGGCCAATTTCTCACACCTGAACTGCTTCAGCAAGCTGTGCAGGGTAGGACATGGACCTGGGTAAAATTGTATTCACCCTCAGTCATAACTGAAGCTCTCCACTAGAAAGAATAACCAAAGACAGAGTTCCTGGCAGCTGTTGGACTCAAGGAACCCCATTGCAATATCTCCATGTGGCTGTTCATGCATATGCTCAGTGGACTGTATGAACTGCATACCAAGCAGTACTGCAGCAGAAAACTTGTGAACACAACACAGAAGCCTTCTGGAGCAGCTTTATCCAAAACTGTGGGGAGCTCAGCTCTTTATGCTGCCACTGCTTGGTATTCTGCAGTTAGCTACAAAAGGGAAGGGCTGTGCTGAGAGTGGAGAAGGTACAGTGTGAGAACTGCCGTCAGCAGAAAACTGCACCTGCACAGGCACCACTATCAGTGAACAGTTTTTATAATCATCTCACTTACCAAATCTTCTGTCTTGCTCCCCTGAGGTCAGAGAGAAAAAAAATCCAAAAAGGACTCATTGCTACTCTAGTAAGGTGATTTTTTCCCAATCAAATCACAACACTTTGTCCTTGAAAAATCAGCAGCAGGTGTATGGATACTTTCTATGACACAGTGCAGCCGGAGGTGTGTCATGCCTCCCAGTGGCAAAGGGAGTCTGGGTGGAAAAAGACAGAGCTTTCCTTCTCCAGGGCTAAATCCGACCAACAGGGAGCATAAGTACCAGGCTCCTGCTGGTATTAACATGCACAAAATCAATGCTGTGACACCCACACTCTGCACTTGCACAGCAGGGACTGCTGTGGCTGCCCCTCCCCACCACATGTACTGAGCAGAGCATGGCTGGGCTGTCATAGACTTTAGTCTTTAGGAGGAGGAGATGGACTCAGAGGGACAAGACTGAACGTGGCTGGAGGTGGAAAGGCTCCTTCTGTTACTATTTGGCAATAGTAACAATACTTGGCTTTTTTGCCTGGCAACATACTCCTCCTAACTCACAGATTTCCATCCTGATGATGCTCTGCTCCCCCTCTGATGCCTCTGCTGCACCTTCACCCCTGCCTGCCACAAGGCACCACGTCACACTGGTCCTATGGCATCTTGACTGAGGACCAGCAATGCTGCACTGCATCTCCAGCCTTGCTGGGACAGGACAGGGGAGAAGCAGAGCCCCTTGACCCAGACAGGAAATCTCGGGGAAGAGAGATGGTTCACAGCTCCACTATCCTGGCATCAAGCCTGAAGCCCAGATCTCTCTCAGGGCTGGAGTCTCCAGGGGAGGTTTGCTATTATAAGTCTTGAATGTCAGCAGCACTGCATTTGCGTATCCTATAAAAAATGACCAAGTGAAAGCGTAACAGCAGCTCTAGTCAAGGTCAATGCCAAACCCTTCCTATGGCCACTGTGCAAGAACATCCCTGTGATCTGAGTCCCTGCTTGATTTCTGATTTTGACATGTTTTATGCTTCATTGCAGTGCAAAAGAGCCTAATTCTCTTCTGAATTTGACTGTACAACTTAAGGAGGTAAAAAAAGCTGATTTAAAAATTAACAAAAAAAATTGGTATGTATGCTGATTGTTTTGCCGATGCACTTCTCATCATTTTGCTCCTGTACATCTGAAGGGACTGAATAGGTCTAATGTCAAAATTTAATCCCATATTGGCCTTCTCCTAGTTTAATTCTCAGTGATTTCTCCATTTTAATGGTAAATTAAGAAGTAAATGGTAAATTTAAGAGGTAAATTTATATTTTTCCCAATTTTTCATTTCTGCCTTTTCATTCTTCTCAAACTTTAAACATTTAGACCTTTAGGCATTTAAATTATCCCTATGCTTTACTTGGCCAGTACTATTGCTTGAGGCTCAGCAGCAGGTTTGAGATTGATGCTCATATCAAATGTGTTGTCTTCCATGCACTCAAATTTAACAGCTCGAATGTGGTGGGACATGTGACACAGTCTGCAAGGCCCTTGCTCACCTGAGCCCAGCATGCTGGCAGCCACATCAGTGTCCCCTGCTAGGCCAGGTCACATCTTGTTTTGAATAGCTTTCATCTGCAAATGCTCAGCCATGCAAAGAAATGCATCCTTCTTGTGAGGAAAGGATTTGACAGAATAGATTTTGCAGCACAAATTGGAAATGTTCTAATAATTGGACAAACGGCTCAGGTTCCAAAGTTTGCTGTTCATGTCTGTGTTTATTAGTTTCCTAACATTCCCTGGCCATGGACTCCCCAGGGAGAGTGCTGCTGTCAGCCCCAGTTCCCGGCCTGTGTTCACCCGGCTGAGAGGTACATCCCTGTAGGGCCACTGCTCCTTCCTCAGGTCAGTCTGGGCTTCTCCCAGAGCTGACCTTCCACAGTGAAGGCAGGTACAGAAGCTTGTACCAATTTCTGCAGCAGTGCCTCGGGCTTTCACCAAGGCAATCAGCTAATTATTCACTGACAAGATTCATTGCAGGGCTTTTTGGAGCACCCCCAGTTTTAGCCATGGGAAAACCTCCCCCTCCTCTGAGCCAGGCATCGCTCTGCAGACAAAAGGGGAACATGGAGGCCCATTTTGGTACATTTCCACGACTACAAATCCTGAAAAATATCAATTCTTATTCTGAAAAGTGTGACTTTTGGATCTTACCTATTGCACAGTTGAAATCTGCTATTCCTAAACCCCTTCTGAAGTTCAAAGGTGAGGTATGCTGGTGTTGAGGCACTCATGTGGGAGGGTGCCAGTGCTACCATGCCAACAGACAAGTGGCTGCCCTCCCTGCCTCAGGCTGTTCCCCAGAACCACAGCCCACCTACACATAGAAGGAAACTCCTTTTTCATCTGTGTAAAAGACAGTGCCCTTGTGTGCAGAGCTCTGTAGGAGCACAGAGCAGCATCCATGAAGCCGCCCAAGTCGAGGGTGACATGCTCCTGGCCTACTGGCATATCCACAGCCTGGGCTGCAGCCAGCCCCACCAGCCAGCATGGGAGCCGCCTTCCTGACCCGCCACCCCTGTCTCGACAGAGCGTGAACAGCATCTGACTCATGTCACTTCCGACCAAAGCTGTTTTCTGAGCAAGCTCTGGCAGCAGAACAAAAATTACCCAGTGGATTGGCAGGACGAGCCCAGGAAGGCAATTGCAAGTCTGCATGAATGCTCTGTCCTTGACACTGAAGTGGGAGGAGGAAGAGCAGCAGCACACCCAGTGGGAGAGAGATATGGGGCACAAGGACATGGGCTGCTTTTGGGGCACAGACATGATCAGCAGTATTTGGAGAAGAAGTGGGGAATGGTGAGGGCAGACCCCATGGAAATGCTCTCCAGTCTCACGTGTAGCCAGGCATAAGAGCCTACAAACCTGGCTGCTTTCTATGCTTGAATGAGACCTTGCCTCACACTCATGAGTAATTAAATGCTCCCTTTTAACCATGTCTGAGTGGTGACTGTTGCTCACAGCGGGTGCAGTGAGACAGTTGTGGAGAGCGAGTTGCACAACCTCCCAGAAACAAAACAAGATGGCAAAAATCAATTATATGTGTAAAGCATTCTCAGGGTTCAAAATCTCATTAGGTAATAATGGCACAAAGTTATTAATTAGTCTATTAAAAGGTAATTGTTTAACTTGTTAATGTCTATTAAGCATCCTTTTTCTTTTGCAAGGATCATTTGCCTGACTGTGCCTTAACACATACATGGATGCAGAAAATCCCACACAAGCCCTCTTAAAAGAAAACTCTGCTTGCTTCAGTGCCTGCAGGGAGCCAGGCACCTGTGCAACACATGGAGCCTCTTGCCTCATATATACAGCCTCATATCTTATTAGCGCTGCTTTGATTTTGAGCATTCAAGGTTTCTGAAAGGGGTGTGAATTCCAGCAGGGGATGCTCAATACTTTCAGAAAACCAGGCTTAACCCGAACGTGGGAAATGGAAACACTGAGATACGTGAGTCATGTCTGAAAAGGCTAGAGAAGTGTTTCAAACTTTTCAGAGGGCACTTCAGGCCTTCATGTTGCATTTCCGAGGCTCTGGGTCTCTGTCCCTTTAAATAGATCCTCAAGTTAGTGTGGAATAATCAGAATGAGTCTCTTTTGTGCCAGCTCCCTGCAAGCACAACATATGCTACAGAGTACAAAACCATGCCTCGTGCAAAAGAATCTATAAGCTCAGCTGGAGATTTTCATAACGAGGAGCTTGCAACTGGGCCCACTGTTACCTGCACAGAGCTTGAGATAGCTTTCAAATTAAAACAAGTCCTCACTCATGGGAAACAGCCTTGTGATTACAGAGCAGTCTCAAGCAGAAAATCCAGCCTAAAATTCAAAATATTAATAACTATTTCTTAATCAGTTTTTTTTTCTCAAGCAAAACACACCATATAAAATGTATGTGAGGATATTTGAATGTCTGTAGCTAAATCATGCCATATTTAATCTGTGCAAAAACATCTGAAACATGGCTCAGAACTATAGGGAACACCACATGGCATTTGCAGGTCACAAAAACACATCGCAAGGCAGGTAACACCCTCACAGCTGTTCTCCAACAAAAATGAGTGATTATAGCTAACTGAAGCAGCACATGGGGAGCACAGCTTAAAAAGCACACCTGAAATGCAGCCTCTATGAGCTGGGGGGTAATTAATCAGAAAAAAGGGAAGCACACATTTCTCTGGTGCTGTTCAGGGGGAGGTGTTCACACTGAGAACTTCAAGATGCTTTAGTGAGTAATTAAGAATCACACGAAGAACCTCAACAACCTGGACAGAAAAGTCAGTAATTATGACTGCACCTTTGCATTACTGAAAAATTTCCAAAAATATGTGTACGTTGTCAACTTAACAAAAGCATTACAAGCAACCATGCACATATCCCATGTGGGCAATGACTCCTGAAGGACTGAAGGACACTCATTACTGAAAGACACACTGAAGGCATGGGATGTGGGTGGCTGTCCAGGATTGATCCCAAACCTCTGATGGGCACAGCTTCCCTGCAGGGGCACCAGCACCTCCTCCCACAGTGCCATGAGCCTGAACTGCTCAGGTATCAATGTTTTTGCATCTTGAGGCTATACATATGGCATAGACATACCACTTACTAAACTAGGAGGCTCTCCAAGATGAGCTCTTTACCATTCTGCCTTAAAGCCACTCAATACTCTCTTGCCTGATAATCCAGACACTGTAAGAGCCTTCCCCTAACCCTGCTGGTTTCACTTTTACTTTTTACCCATTTCCAAATACTCCAACACATGCCTGGGAGGAAGGAAAGTTACTTGCTATTTTCCATAGCTAATATTTCACCAAGAAACTGTGCTGGACTTTTCTTGAAAAGAATAATAATGTTCTCATTTCCTCCACCAGCTGCCCAGAGCTGCTCTCTGCAGACTGAAAACAAAGACATGCTGGAAGGCCCTGTGTGGGAGAGCTGTGGGCACCAAGACTAGGATCTGCATCCTCTGCTGCTGGCCACGAGCCCACTCTAGTCTCGGTGACCTCCTGGCTTCCCACTCCCTCCACACAGGGTGAACCCCATCCTGTCACAGCCTCTTCTCCAAAAATGGCACTGAGTGTCTCTTTCCCTTCTGCTGTACTTGCTGCTGCCTGCACCAGGAAGAGGGGTTGGTTTAGCGGCCCCCCTTGCTGGGGTGAGCAGCACTGCCAGGGGCTGCCACAGGGAGGACACAGCCAGAGGGACCAGCCTCATTTGGAGTAAACTCTAGCACATCCCCGATTTAAGTAATTTTGAAACAAAAGCATCAATTTGCCATTTCCCAAAGTTTCCCCTGCTTTTCCCAACTCAAATTATTCTCTTCACTTTTAATTAGCAAATAATTTCAGTCATGTTTTCCAGTAAGAGATATTCTATGTTTGAAGCACAGGGGAGACGGGACTCAGCCCCAAGGGAGGCAGTGGGAATAGAGCTGTGTGGATGGCCACTATACAGGGTTTGTAGTGAGGCAAGGACTAATGATCCTGATGCCTTGTAATCTGAATGTCCCAGACTTGGCAGCTTGGAAAACGCACTACTCCAGCATGTCTGATCTCTGGGAGGTCCTGACCTGCTGTCCCTAACTCGGTGCTCACCTTTTGATCTCTCTCATGAGCCATGTTCTGTGTGGTGCAGGCAGAGTGGCTCCTCCCGTCTCATGGCTTACCTGGGAGCTGAAGCCAAGTGGATGTTTTGCTGCACAGAAGCTGACCCCCAACATCTTTGCAGCCCAGAAGACCCACAGCAGGTTTTCTCTTCGCTGTTGCACAGAGCGTGCTCACCAGAGAGGGAGCCCTGACTCTTCTTGTCAGGATGTATGTACTTGGGGCCACTGCAAAAGCAAAAGCACCATAAAGAAAAAAAAAAACAAAAAGAAACCTGCCCATTCCATGCCGTGACTGCCAGATAGCCAAGGAGCAGGAAAGGAGCAGAAGGAGCAGGAAACAAATGTGGGGCAAGAGGTCCATTCCAAGTGGTTTCTGCTCGAGCAGCTCACGCAAAAGCAGAGGGGATGCAGCGATGGTGAAGCTGAAGGTTCTTCCTGGTCATGATCATAATTCTACATGGGCTTGGTTGTTCTTTGCCTTTTGGATTAATTTTATTTATCTCAATACAATTCTCTTAAATAACAAACATTTTTTGTTTTGTTTTGTTTTTTTTCTTTTCTTCCTTTTTCTACAGCTTTGAATGCTTTCCTCCAAATCCCATTTCTCTGTTCTCATTCGAAATTTGATTTTAACATCCTTTTTGATTTTAACTGCCTAGGTTCAAAGCTCACTTCATGGCTTTAATTTGCTTGTTGTGAACGTGTAACCCTGATTATTTTTGTGATTATCTAAATATTATGAGAAAAATCTTTTGCACGCATACCAAACTTGTTAAAAATTGGTAAACACTTTCAAATCAATAGCAGATATTTTAAAGATACCCTTTGTCTTGAAGATTAACCCTCCCATATTACTTACAGCTGAGTAATACTGAGTAGTCAGTTACCAGTTCAAAAAATGTTGAAACTGAAGTAAAAGGTACTGCAGCCTGGAGCTTCTCAGCACATGTGGAACAACAGTTTACATGCTGAGAACCAAAAAGCCCCATTTAAAGCTACGTATGGATGTAATTTGACTTCTTCCCAGATCCAGGCCAGTGGATGGCCAAAACAGGGGCAGTGTGTCAGGAGTATTAATGGCACAGATCATCTCCTCCCATTTCTAATTTGGATATTATCCAAAAATAAAGTTTTTTAAAAAAATATTCCTGTTCAGATGAGCACTATGTTGCCAATGTAATATCTCTCCAGTGAATGTTAAGATATAATTACCCTGCAAGGAATGATTCCTATTAAACATTTAATACATCTCCACTCTAATTGAAATTTAAGCTTTTGGTTGTGGTTGGGTGTCACTAAAGATGTGATTAAACATAAAATATGTATAACACTTAACTCCTTTTGGGGTGTTGAGAGAGCTTCCACTAAGTAACAAACATGAATAATTTCTTTTGCACTCTGAAAAGTTTTTAAAGAAGCTCGATTTGAGTCTGACACAGGAAGATCTCCTTCCGCAGATGAAAGGGAATCTTTCACCAGCTTTGCCTGTAGCAGCAGGGCGATGAGCCTCCTCCAGCTGGAGGAATAAGTGTAAGAATACACTGTGAAACAATTTACTGGAGAAAACCTCAGCTCTGAGAACAGCTGACCATGATCTTGTGGTAGCCCTAGACAAAAGGAGTCTCAAAGTAGAGCTCTTGGCAGAAGAAAAAATGGAGCAGACCTCGCATAATCCTACGAGTTTGAAAAGGAGCAATTGTATGAAGAGCCTTTTCCTACAGTGCCATGGACAGGGTGTATGTGGGATTCAGTGCCTACACATCGGACTTCTGCAGTTTGTGTTGCTGAATTTTATTGAGGTAAAGGGCCAAACCCTGTCTTTATAATCATCCTACAGCCTGACATGCCTCCTGCATTTCTCTCATTCTCTCCCCTCAAATGCTGGGACCATCCATGGTTTGATGCTTTGTTTTCTCTCCCTGCTGCAGCCCTGTTTCAAAGCTAATGTTTTTGCTAATTGCTTTCACCCAACTAAGTTTAAAGTGTTTGAACACAGCAAGAGAGGAAGAGCCATCTGGAACAAGGACCCAGCTACACTCAAGCCTGAGCATTTCTTAACACCAGCAATAAGGTAACCCTAGAATATGGGATGGATTTTCAAAACCCAGAGGGGGCTGCAGAACTGGTTGCTTAAAATAAATCAAACTCAACAGCCTTTGGACTTACACATGAAACTCATTTTATGTGCAATCTATTGAGAAAATAATTCAGGGATTTCCTTACCTCTGCTTTACAGACCACAGTTTGGCTTCAGACCAGCCTGGCATCATCCTGCAACATTCCCTTGGTGCAAACCAGGCTTTTGCAATCTAGTTATTCCCAAAGATGCCCAACAACAGATGCAGTTGCTCATTTCTTGAGAACATTAATTAGAGACGGTCTGTCTCCAAATCACCTTGATGGCTTCTGAAGTACCCTTTCATAAACACAAATCATCATAAACACATAATGAGTCCAGGGAAACCAACAAACCAAGGGACAAGAGGACTTGATGCCCACTTACCTCTCTGTGTGGCGCATTCCCGCTGTCACAACTGATTGCTGGTTCCTCCCATATACACAAACAAGCAAGTAACTTTACCTACCACTATATATATATGGTACAAAGCAAGTTAAAATTTGGGCCAGAAATCATTCCTTTTAGTAGACTACTGGTTTTGAAGAGTGCAGTGTCCAAAGAGCAGAGTTGGCCTTGTCCAGGTGAAAATGGGGAAGGCGCTCAGGTCCCTGTCCAGCCACGTGGTTGACGCTGGTGTGCAGAGCACAGGTGACAATTTGGGCTCTTACAAGTCCCAGGTGAGGGCTCAGGCTGTCTCTGCACTAATGCTGGAGCAGGGCCATCCAAACCATGGGGTGCCTGTCCCAAGCTTTCCCTTCCATCCCCCATCAGGCAAGGACACCATGTGGGTTTCAGCCCTTAGCAAAGATTTCTTCTGGAAACCCCTGATCTGCTGACAGTGGGACAGCAGCAAGTGCTGGAAGCACCAGCAAGCAGGCAGAGGCTGGATGGTGGCACTTCTACCTTGCACAGAGATGGGGTGAATTGAGATGCCATCCTTGGCTTGGCCTTCAAGGCCAGGCTACAACTTGATCTGAGATTCATTGGTTGCAAACTGGGGCTGTTATGGGAAGAGACAGGAGGGCAGATTGAGGAACGCAGCAGAAAAATCCTCCTGATAATCCCAGGTAGAAAGATATAGCACAGACCTCCACTCTGAAAAAATACTTGTGAACATGTGGAGGCCTCTGGAGGGTCACCAGAGTTTCTCTAGGGAAAATGAGCTAAAGAGAAAAAAACCATCATAACAGAATCATGGGACTGCATGCATAGGAGAGAGGAATCCCAACACATAGGCACAATGAGCATGGATTTTCTATGAATGAACATGAAAGAGTGTGGGAATGCTGAGGTTAAAGGGAACTCTTAAGAGATGGCAGAACTGCTCCACCTCATCCCAACATGATGCAGAAACCAAAACAAATATCCCACTAGAGGCAGATGGTTTCCCAAAGTGTTCTGGGCAAAATCTGGGACTATGAACTTCAAAGGAAAATCAGGAAATTCTTGGCCTCAAGCAGGAGAACTACACTGAGGCTGTTTCCCAGGGTGGCCTCAGTCTGAGGCTGTGGACTGAATGTGAAGCCATGTTCTGGAGATGGTCATTAGTGTCCCTATCAGCATCCATAACACAATAGACAGCAGGGATGCAGAAGGCATCCTGATCTCCACTGCTCTGGAGAGTGCTGACATGGGAATCAACGAATTCACAGACCTTCAAAGAGAAAGTTTTATGGACACTTTTATACACATACACAAATATTTTAATATAATGGTAACTGAAATGTTATCCATATTCTTAGTACTGTCATAATTAACTAAAAAGATATTTTTTAAATTTTGTAAAAATGACATATTTTACACATCTTCTATTTACAATTGCAATATACTTAAATGTTATAAAACATCCACTCTGACCTTTAAAATATATGTATACTAGGACTTAATATTAGATATATTATAATTTATAGCAAACTTAGGGTTTGCTGTGTACCTATCTGTTCAATGGGAATTTTGTAATCAGCCTGGCTTAATAAAGGCTGCTTAAAACCAAAAAGTGACAACAACATAAAAAAGATAGGGAATGTGCAAATATTGGGGCAGGCAATAAAATAAAAAAAATTCTCAAGCTTGCATTTTTAAAAATAACACCGTGAAGACTCCCAATAAATTAAAATCTTAACCCACAAATCCTTTTCCTGGTATTGTCCATGATCAACTTAATTTTCAGTACTATTAATCTAAAAGGAAAAAAAACCCCAAACAACAAAGAACAAACCCCAACCCTGCCACCCCAGATCTTCCTGAGGCCGTATGTTCCCCACACCGCAGTCAAGCATCAGGATTTGCTGGAGTGGTTACTGCTGGCACAGACGAGCTGGCTCTATGGATGACTCGTGAATATGTGCGCTCCATCCCTTGATGTTTTGCTGAGTCCTCCTTGTAGGCAATCTTTTCATAAAAAAGGGAAAAAAAAAAGAAACTTTTAGAGAGATCTGAATAGCCCGGTGTCTGAAGTGTCCATTGTCTAACCAAGGATTTCCCACTTTCTATTTATTACACAATGATGCTAAGGATCTGACAGAGGAAAAGGACTTTTACCCAGTAAATGGAGGCTGCAGTGACAGGGATGACATTCTCTTTGTAGAGATAAAATGGGGTTGGACTGGGGTGACTGGCTTCTGCCAAGTGGTGCTTTGTGGGGTTCCCCGAACTGCTTTACTCTCACAACTCTCATACAAACACAACTGAGAAGTCACCTACATTTTGCAAACTCACACGCAGCATCAACAGCGGAAGAGAAACTTCTCCCCTTCACAAAGCTCCAGCTGTAATCTTACCCCATCAACCCCCAGCTATCCCTGGTCAGGGCTGCAGGTCAACCACACCATAGTTATTACTTAGGCAGAATGACCACTCAGCTTCAGTGCCTGAGACAGCAGTGTGGGCAGCTTCTGCATTAGGAGGGTCTTGTTGAGCTACCCCACCGGCCTCCCCAAAGTTCACAACTAGGATCCTAAAGAACAGGCCTCTCAACACTGCTCATGGACAACACATCACACGTATACTGTGGCACTCGTTTTTGTAACTCCCCAAGCAAGGGAGTCATTAGACACAAAACTAAACAAACACACCCGGTAGAAAAAACAGCAAGTGAGGAAAGTACATGACATTAAAAGAAAAAAAAAATAGATGTAAGAAAAATGAACATACCACTTTTGGCTATAGTATTGAGGGAAATGTTAGACAGGGAAGAAGAGAAGCTGTATAAGCAAGGACCATGACAGAGCTGTCAGAAAAGAAAAACAAAACAAAACAAAAAAGAGAAAAACACATGGTGATGAAAGAGTCACTGTCTGTAGGTGAGAAACAAAGCTCTCTTGAGTACAACAACGGGAAAGATGGCAAATAGTTTTGCTGTAAAGCACACAGCACAGTTGCAAGAGAGCCTCAAGCTTTCCAACTGCGAGATAAATATTTCAGCCACAGTTTATAGCATGTGATTTCTCTGAGGCAACACTCAGCTCAGAAGTAGGGAGTTCATGTGCTCACTGCAAGAGTAGTAGAGTTTTCCCAAAAAGCCATGCTACCAGAAAAACTGGGCTGGCACTTCTAAGGCTTCCCCAGAGGACTGCAAGTGGTTTTCAGTGTGGACTTTCAAATTCAGATGATTTTGGTAAAACAAATGACAATTTTGAGTTTTGATGGATGAACTCTAAACTTTACATATTAGCACTGTTTTGTACAAGTAATTTTGTATTACAAATTTAGTACTTTCATTTAGTATTTTCACTTACATGAAGAAAACTCAGAGCTCACTCATATAAATACAAGTATGAGCATTTAATAGAACTCTCCAAATGTTTTAGGAATGCTGAAACTCATGGGCTGCTCATGCCTTGTTAAAGTTGAACATTCATCTTCCATTCTTGTGGTGAACAGGAGTTCACACAGGACATATGGTGCTGTCTCTGCACACTGACTGGATGGCCAAAATAACTTCTATGGGAGAGGCGTGAACACTGAGCAACAAATAATATCCTTAATACTTACATACTTAATATAGCAGTGATAAATATTAGTTATGATAAAATCACTGGAATGCTTGAGGTTCACAAATCTTTGTACACCTAAACAGAAAGGGAGCACAACTCCCAGAATGGCAACCACCACTGAGCTTGACCAACACCTGGCACACACCAAGCCTCCAAGAAATGATGAGCTTTACACCCAGTGAAAAACTTGCTCAATTCCACAGTAAGTACAAAAACAGGTGAAAAACTCAGATAAATCCTTATTCTCCTCATATGTGAAGATGAATAATGCATCATGGTACAGTAGGCTGCCAATTAAGACACTTCTGTGAGATGCCATCACTGATACCAGTGGTTAAACCAAGTAACTCTACACAAACAGTGCTTATGGATGCTGTAGGCACCTGGAGACACAGCATAACTGGTAGAGAGGAACTATTTCTCAGATGCAATCTAAGGTGGCCAACACGTAAGCATGCAGAGATATAATTTAGCATGGTTTAATTTGCACTTTAGTATGCAGGATCACTCAATATTTAATGAAAACAAAAAAACCCCACATAATGAAAAAAAATCTGCCTAGTCACAGCAGTAGAATAGCTGCAATTGTGCACTGGAGTCCAGTTCAGAATTTTGGGATGTGCTTTATATAATGTAACTGTGCACACTCATCTTTCTGAAGCTGCTAACAGCTGAAATACATGGCATCTATTTTGAAAGTGTTCTCAAATGTAAAAAAAATTAAAAAATTAACTTTCTTTGAAAGCTGAATATAAATAGAAACTATAGATACCTCCTCCAGTTATAAGCTACATCTTAAGAGCAATTTACTGTTTTAATGAAATATGTCACAGGACAAAGCAAGCAAAGCATAAATCAATAGCTTAAACTGACTATCTTTCTATGCCACATGAATATACAACTTTTCTATATGTACAGACAGAAAACAGATCTTTGTTGATCAGATTGATTACATATAAGATACATGGATTTAAACAAAGAGAGAGGGGAAGAAACAAACAAGAGTAAACTGTTTTCTCAGTGAACGTTGCATTGTGAGGTTTTACTTCTAGTATTTCACTCTACAGCTTCCTTTGTCACTAGAAGATACAATCAGCCACCCTCATTCAGCCCAACCAGAGCCAAAATAGATGAACTGACCTGTTCATTCATAACTACAGAGAGCTCGCTGAGCATATCCTTGTAATGAGACTTCATCTCTCCCTGATACTCAAATTGGTCCTCCTTAATAAGGCGCTCGTTGACATCAAGAGCATGTCCACATGCTTCAGCAAATTGCCTACAAACACAAAACCACAAAAAACAACCATACAAATTTTGTAATAATGAAAAAAATTATCTATCTATCTATCTATCTATCTATCTATCTATCTATCTATCTATCTATCTATCTATCTATCTATCTATCTATCCATCCACACAGTACCATACCTCTTCTCTCCCTTGCAAATTACACCTTGCAGGAAGTGAATTTCAGAACTCAATCTCAGATTAAGAGGAATGTAGGGTACAAGGATAGTGCAAAACTTAATGTTTTCTCAGGAATGATTTGTAAGCTAGGGTAAATGCAGATGTAAATTGGGCTGGTTCAATTCAGCCTGATTTTTTGTGACACATCTACTCATGCTATACAGAGCATACTATGTGCTATGCAGGGGGTGAAAAGCCTAAAATTAATGTTTACCTGAAGATTTCCTTCAGAAGCTTAACTTGATTATCAGGATATCTCTTAGCATTTGTCTCTTCAAGAAAAGCTCGAGCATAAGCCATCGGTCCAGCATTTACCTGGGGGAAAAATACACAGCTTAGGAACAGGGAACAAGCCATTCCATTGCCATTTCTCTTGTGATCCAGGGCTTGGGGACTGGCCTCAGGCAACCAAGCCTGTGAGAACAACATCACCTCACTGCTCTTGTAACCTGGATGGAAGCTGAAGAGTTTTGCTGAAGAAAAGGGAGCTGGTCAACCTTGTACAAGCTGTAGATCCCTGCTGCCTTTTGTAAGTGCCCAGCTTGTTAACCACAGACAGCTACATATTTGTTTGAAGACATTTTAATGAGGGTACTAGAAATACATGTACCTCTCCTCAATCCCAACTTTCCTAAATTGAAAATGACACAGCTAATCTGAACAAAACTCCCAATAAAGAATCTGCAAGCTTGGCTGTGTGATGGGCTGTATTCTCAAGTGACATATGATGGTCTTTTTAGAAAGGTCTTAACATTTATTTAAAGAAGACTTGACTGAAATAGTTATATTTGCACATATACCCAAGTAGTGATCTAGACCAGTGGAAAGCTTTCCATTCCCTTATATTTTTAGAGCAGGATCCAACAGCACTAGAATACAAGATATGACCAAATATATGAAATAGACAAAACATATCTGAAATTATAATAATCAGCATGAAATTTTAGGTAAAAGCATTGAAAAAAAGGGGAAAAAAGAAGGCAAATTGCTATTACCTTGACACTGACACTTCCTTGGAGCTTGAGCTGCAGTCGGATCATGTCCACTTCTTCCATAGTGCAAAGCTGGTTGAGCTCTGAGACCTTTTTGGACATCTCATCAATTGCCACTTCGATAGGGTTCAGCTCTGTACTGGTTTGGCTTATGACTTGAATACGCTTCTTCACGTAAGGAAACAAGTGACTGGCTACTCGAAGGAAAGAAATGTATCAGAGAACTCTCCCAGCAAGAGAGCATTTAAGAAAGCAAAACAATGAAGTCAAAGGATTAACTTTTGACTTTGCCAAACTCTTAATCAATCCATAAAAACTAAGTTTTAAACACCAAATGAGTGAAGTGACACAGCAGGTCCAAATTGAGTTCCGATGTACCTGACACTGGAAGAGCAATTCCTTTTGAATTCACCACCTTTTGCTACCAAGTACTGTCACAATGCAGGCAGCAAAAGGTTCTCACTGTTGAGACTGTAGAATCCACAAATTTCTTCTTCTGAGCTACAGCACCAAATTAAAAGCTTCAGAACTTCAAACAGCTCAAAACATTCCATGAAACATGTTTTAAGTTAGAGGCAGGAGCCTCTAGTTTAGCCTAATTGGGTATCACTCACTGTGCTGGTGGTGGCTGGGATAGAGTTAATTTTCTTCACAGCAGCTGGTACTGGGACGTGTTTTGGATTTGTGTTGGAAATAGTGTTGATAACACAGGGGTATTTCAGTCGTTGCTGAGCAGGGCTTACGCAGCCTCAAGGACTTTTCTGCTCCTCACACCGTTCCACCAGCAAGTGGAGCGGAGGTACACAAGGAACTGGGAGGAGACACAGCCAGAACAGCTGACTCCACCTTACCCAAAGGATATTCCAGACCATATGGGATCATGTGCAGCACATGAAGCTGGAGGAAGGAGGAGGAAAGGGAAGAGACATTTGGAGTGACAGCATTTGTCTTCCCAAGTCACTGTTACACGTGATGGAACCCAGCTTTCCTGGGCACAGGAACACCTGCCTGCCCATGGGAAGTGTGAATGAATCCCTGGTTTTGCTTTGCTTGTGTGCACAGCTCTTCTTTACCTATTAAACTGTCTTTATCTTAACTCATGAGTTTTTTCCCTTTTACACTTCTGATTCTCCGCCATCCCACCAGAGGACACTGAGTGAGTGGCTGCGTGGGACGTAGCTGCAGGCTGAGGTTAAACCATGAAACTCACCCACAGATGAACTACTATTAAAACATCATCCTTAAAGTAGTAAGGAGTCACCTTTGATATTCAACCTAAACACTTCTACAAGAGCTGAGAGAGGAACTATTCATCTTTAAAATTCTTTACTTCCATTCAAAGCCTTTCAATGGATCTCAGAGTTTGGCAAAGGTACCGTCGTGGTGCATTAAGTCTAACCTAAGCTAACACTCTGTCTTGATCACTACATGCTTTGGAAGGCCTCCCAAACTCCATGTATATCCTTCTCCAGTTAGCATCTGCTTTCAGTCAGCTCAGACCTAAATGAGCTCCAGTCTACGGGGTGGCTGTCTCATTGGAGAACAGGAAACTCAGGACTTCCAGAGCTGGAACCACAAGTCACAGCCAGGCATGGCAGAGAGCCTGTGAACCAAAGACCTCAGCCAGACTGCACTTGCCCTCTGCCCAGCAGGCTCTGGAGCAGAGATGCTGTGCAGGCTCCATTCCAGCCACTCAAGCACAATTATCTTTCACTGTTCCTCCAGTCATACTGGTAAGCCTCACTTTCTTCTCAAATGAAAAGCATGTAAATTTACTTAGGAAGCAAATGAAAATAACATGATTTTATCAAACAGGAGTGGAAAAACAAAGAGAGAAAAAAAAAGGATGTTTCCTTTAGAGAAAAGCACTGAGGTGAGCCAGAAGGAAAAGCAGAGGAGAAGAGGAGGTCATCAAATTCCTGCTTAATGCCAAAGATGGAGCCAGGCTGCGAGCAGTAGGAGCTGATGACAGCGTGTAATGACCCAGGGAAAATAATCTGCTGGAAGAACAACCCTCTCTGTTTTTGCCAGACAGACCATAACAGCTGCACTTTCAAGTCAGTGAAACTACCTGTTTCAATATAGATCTCAAAACACCTACTGCTGCTCTTAAGCACTTAAAATAACCACACACAAGCTATTCCTTCTTTCTTCTTCTTACAAGCAAAACTGTGTCATGTAACAAGACAGCAGCTTCAGACATCAGTACCTCTTCCTTGACTTGCCAGAACAAAACTTTTAGGTGACTATGCCTGCACTGTAAGCAGCTTTTTTCGCTTTGTCCTTTGGGGGAAGCAGATGCACTGAAGTCAGTGGGGAACTGGATTTTCTCTCATATGGGAGCCTTTGCTGTGAACATCAGCCTCTCTGCCCACGGCTGCCCATGAGAACAACGCCTCCACCTCAGACAGTTTCTCTTACATCAAAATTCAGGCATGTCAAGTTTCAGTAGTAGTCTCAAGAAAGATGCTTCTTTAAAAAGAGATTTCAATCGTGATAAGAAACTAAAAATATTCAGTTTAATATGACTCAGTAAGAACAGGCATTTCTAGGCTCCTGACATTCCTGTCTTAAAACACTGATTGAAATCTTACCTCCCACTTAAAAAATATTCTATATAATGCATCTTACTCCCATTTTGAACAAAAATTTCTATCAGCTAAGTTTTACTCTTCTTAGAAGAACAGACACCCTACTTGTCTTTTTCTTTGACTTGTTTACTATTAAAAGAACAATGGTTCTGAGTGGTAAGCTGCCTCCAGCAGAACCACTCCCAAATTACATCACTGCAAGAACAGTTAAGATGCCAATTATAAGGAAAAATAAGGCAGCTGATGACTCCACGAATGAAAATAACTTTCCCTAGGACGGCCAGCAGGTCTGCAAGAAAGCACATTGCCAACACTGGAAAGATGACTTATCATCCTGTACAACATGCTGTGCCCACTGACTGCAGAACACCTGGCACTCGACGTGCACTGCTGGGCTGAGCTGGGAACGGTGTGATGGGAGGCAGGGAGCAGCCAATCATACGTACTTGTCAGGATTGTGCGCCTCTTGCACTGCTCCTCCACCCCTCCGTGCTTCTTTCCTGACAGTGTGAACGGCGTTTCAAACACAAAGCGATTGATGTTGTGGTGCATTTCGAAGTCCGTCTTTCGATCTTCAGCTTCTTTCTCTTCAAAGAAAGGTGTGACATATGTCACCTGGATGTAGGCATATTTTGGATCCAGGTCTTTGGGGTTGACCTGTGTAAAGATGGCAAACATAATAAAACTATGTTCGGTGTGATGAGCTTCCAATGCATCTGTTACACTGCTGATGCTTTTATCTATCATAGCCAAACTGATAAAAACTGAGACTTCCAAATGTAATATTGAGATCGCAGATGAATACAAAGCTATTTAACCAAGTGGCCCTTAAGAACAGTGGGACTTTCAAAAATAGCCATTGACAAAAGTGGATGAAAACTAAATGAGACAGAAAACAACCTGCTTCTGTATTGCAGCAAACATCTGGCTGCTCATCTCCCACTGACTGGGAGGCCCTGCTATAACACTGTCATTTCCATATAGCACCTGCCATGCTGTAAGGTTTTTTTGGTCATCAAGCTAGGTCACAGTACTTTGCACATACACTCAGTGGACATTCATTCTAAACACAGCTCTCAAAATCTGAACCATCAACACTCAGTCCTCTCCCTTGTGCAAAACTGCGTGTCTTTCATACCTTGTTGGAATCCTGGATGATCTTCACATTATCTATTCCAAACTTGTCTGCATAAAGTTTCATCAGCCTTTGAGAGATCTCAGACAAGCCTGTTAATTTGGGTTCTTTATAGATATACTCTTTACCTTCCTCTTCTTCAAAAAAACCCTGTTTGGAAAGAAACAGAAGGATACAGTGAACACAACAGGCAGGGGAAAGCCTAAACAAGGTGCTTACATCAGGAATCAAGGTTGCCTGTATACCCACCAGAACATCCAGTAGGCCACTTCCAGCACCTAAATTAAAACCTTACCTCTTCTACAGTCCTAGCAGACACATACCTAGAGGTCTGCATTTATACTGGTCTGTAGTCTCCACAGTTACCCAGGAAATAACTCCTACACATTTATTCGTATAAGAGACTGAGCTGTTTAAAGAGTAAAGGACATTCTTGAGAATGCTGATGTGTGTATGATGACAAAACCCTCACGGATTAAAACTGGACATAAAAAATTCTTTAAATTTGAATAATTTGGTTAAAAATTAACTATTTGAGAAGCAGTGGTGCTAACAGCACATGAGTATAACAGTCTTGGACGCTGAGCTCAGCTGGGGTGTGAGCAGCATGACACACCCAGCACATCCTGTCTGGGAGCCACATGTGCAGGCAAAGGCTGGGCACTGCTGCCCGTGGCCATGGCATGGGGAACAACTGGGAACTGGTCTGCATCTCTTCAGGGCAGCTGAAGAGGAACTCTGGTGGCATCTTTAAAGGTCATATAGAATTGCAGCATTTTCAGAGACAATTAGTAAATTATTTACGTTTGAAAAGAAAAAGAAAAGCAAAAAAGACACACAGACTGTGTTCCTTTGAAAAAAAAAGTTCAATTTTGTTAAGGTCATTACTTAATACACTGGGTGGACTTGGCAGAGCTTTAATAAAAGGCTCAATAGACATACTGAACAAGAACCTGTCAGGCTTCAGAAGAAATGCTGACCTCTGAAATTTAACACAGCATTGCATCCCCTGCAGGTGAGATATTCAACTGCTACATGATGAACATGTACATCAACACCCTGGGAGAAGCTCTCTCAGCTGAGAAGAAAGCAGCAGGTGCCCCATTAACAAGGACTGGATTTATCCCAATGCCATGAGCAGCATCAGCCCTCCTCCTAGGATTTCATATGCTGCTGCTGAAATCTGGATGTGTACCACTGCAGCTGCACTCAAAGCCTCCTCCTTTCACCTTAATGCAAAGTGACCCAGAGGGAAAACACCTGAAGCTGCAGGGATAAGGGGAAAGGCAGACTGCATTAATGATGTCAGACCCAAGGCCCTTTAAATTTAACATGATGTGGCTTGGACAGCTACTTCTACAGTATACTTAGGCAAACTGCCATCTGTTGAAAAACAGAGAAGGAGAAATTAATGAAGTCAAGAGATACCTCCAAAATCTCATTGGAAGGTACTCATGCAAAATCCGGCCTTTTCATGTTGAAGTGTATTTCAGTTTTGGCCACTAAAATTATTGACTAGGCAAATCTTCACAAAAAATATACAGAATTAAAATAAAATAGCTGTAAATTTCAATGCTTGTTGAACCCCACCCCTAAGCTTTATTTCAATAAGGATTGACAAATAAGTGTATCTGTGGCTTCTCCTCCATTGATGACAAGGGGCAATAAAAGGCAAGTGCCAAGAGCACTGTGGGCATTACTGGAAACCGATGACTAATATCTGCAACAGCAGCTCATCTGACAGTATCTTAATCAGTCTCACAGTGACCTTCCAACATTGCACAACTTTTAACATCATTATCAATTAAACTCTGTAGGCATATGAAGAACTTCACATGTAATTAGAAAAAAAATCTAAAGCTCCAAAGCTGACACTCTATAAACATCTACTGAGCTGGGCAGGCAATTAACTTTCTATTGATTTCACTTAGAAAAGATCTGCAGGATCATAATCTGGTTTCTCATCTTGTTTCCACCCAAGCAAAACTGCTTTATGTGGGAAAACCTCATTAGTTTGATGCAACCGTACTTAAACACGCTACTCAGGACTGTTTCTGTCAAAAGACATCTGTTTTCTTTTAGCATTCAGTGTTTTCAACAAAAAACCTCATGTTTTCCAAATTAATCACATAGCAAGCTAGAATATAGTTTATGCTCTTAAACCCTGATTCTGTCTATGTTTGCGTGCTGGAACACAGTGTTTATATGTAAGTGCCAAATCTCTGTGCTGATGCTTCATGGCACACTAAGATGATATCTCTGTTAATAGTTCTACTTAAAAAAAAATACCTGAAAACAAACAACTAACAGATTTAGTCTTATCTCTAATGCAAGAGACATCATTTAAGCACATATTCCCTACAGTATTTCAGCTGACAAGTGACAAGCAGAAGTTAATTGTGAGCTATAAATAATCATGTCTGCCATATGCTATATGTCTGGTAAAGACTATTGAAAGTAAGATTAAATACTTTCCAGAAGCCAAATATCCTCCAATTTCAGGATTTCAAAATATTAAGCAGCTAAGGTTACATTATCGATGCATATCCCTGGATTATTTTCACACTGGCTGGTTTTCCCCTACAGGCACAACACAGCCCTACAGATGAAAATTATTACAGCTGAAGGTAATGGAAGGGACATGACCTCCTGGACAGTAGGTTATTGGTTTCCACTGTGCTCTGATTTCCAGGGAGGCAAGTTGTGACACAGGGCTATCACTGAGGCTTTGGGAGCTCTGAAAAGGCTCTTCTTCCTCCCCATACACCCCCTAGACACAGCCCTTGGTGCTCACAGTAAATCAGATTCTTCTCTGCCCTTTGCTGGAAGAACACACACCATTCCCACAGATGACATGCTGAGGAAAAGCCTTCTGCTTTACCTGCCAAGAATTAGCACCTAGGGGATCCTTCCCTGCCTATATCAGGTGAGCACCTCCTCCCACGGTAGTGAGCATGTTGCCCTCTTTGGTATGGGAAGCTACAGCTGTTCTATCACTTTTGGAAAAGGGGAGACATCTTCTGCTCTTCAGACACACACCTGCAGTTCAGCTTAACACTATGAAACTCTGCCCTCCCAACTTCTACAGCTTCTTGCACACACAGGAGAACAAACCCTCAGCTGTACCTTAACCTAACACTGCTCTGAAAAGCAAGTCTTGAATGGCTTATCTGCACAATGAATTCTCAGCTATTCAATATATTTAACAGATTTTTTTTTTTGGCTTTTAATTCAAGAAAGATACTGACTTCTCAAACACTCATCTGTGAATAAAATCATATGTGCTGGCAGTATGGTCACTTGGGGGTGCAATAAGATGCTGTCATCAAAGGCCCTTAACAGACTTCACAGTCTAAAGCAGCAGCTGCCATGAGATCCAGCTCTCTGAGCTGGCAAATAAAGCTTGCTGGTGAAAATAGTCAACTGCATCCTCCCTGAGGAGCACATTAATTCAAACCATCCTTGTACAGGGTCCCTGCAGCAATAGCAGTGCAGCAACCGAATACTGTCTCTGCCTTTGCATGAAGAAAGGTTTTCAGGTGCAGCTGCAGGTCTTCTTTTTCCACTAAGACCCCCAAAACTCTCTCTGCAAACAGTATTTACATTATTCTTTTGTCCTTTAATCTGCTTTCTCTGCAGCTTTTTTTTTCAGTTAAGGAACAGCAGTGTTCCATTTTTACAAAACATCTGTATGTAAATATTTATTATTTATACAATTGATAAAAACGTTTACTGCATAAATGTATATATTTAATAATACTTTTTTTTATATGTATGTGCTTACATATTTATCTACCCCTGGGTATTTTACAGAACAGTGTATGTGTATGACTGAAAAGGAATCCCATACCTGCATACTGAGTTTATTTCTGTGGCATTCCCTTTGTATTGGCCTAAGCAAAGTGATTCATATCACTTTACATTGTTTAACTGTGTAATACTAGTAAAACCTGCAGCTGTTAGCTTTTGAGAGAAAGTGTGCAAAGTCTGCCAGAAGCAGAAAGAAAGGGAGCTGCTTTTGGTGTTTTAAATGGATTGGACACTGAGACTGATTTCAGCATGGAGGCCTGAAATACTCTTGACAACAGAAGGAGCAAAAGACCCCATACCCTCCGACCTGCACAGCTGAAATGGAAGCAAGTGGCACAGAGAAAGAAGGGACTGACAGAAATACATACGCAAAACCTTCCAAAGGGAAAGAATATGGAAGCACAACCCACTCCTATTTATTTTGGTCAATGAGGCACAAGTAGCACTGATAGGAATGATCTACCTTTAATTATTTGCCACACATTTCTGTCACTATGCCTCTGCAAGGAGCCATACAGAGCAGTCCCACTTTCTGCCACATAACATCTCTCCTGCAAAGGGCAAGGAGAAAGCTGTGCTTGTTGTATTCAGAGCTCAGTGACCGGGGGCACCAGGGAACAGACGGAGCAACACGCAGCTATGAAAAAGTCATATGCTTTAGAGCACTAAAGCTGTTTAAATGAAGTTGCCCTTGTGGCACTGGCAGCTGGAAAGTCATTGCACTGTAAACAGAGATGTTAACACAGTTCAGCAGAAGTGCTTCAGTTAAATTACCCCCTGGGAGAGCCACTGCCCCAGGCAAGAAGCTGCAAGTAGGAGAGTCCTGTTTTCCCCCGTGCTGCTCCCAATTTGGACGAAGATCAGGTATAAGGAAAACTCTGCCCCTTCCTCAGGTGCAGCTCACTTTCTCCTTGCAATTGACAAGAACAGCTTTCCTAACCTGTCTCAAGAGCCAGGAGCCACCACTTCCCTGACTCCCCATTTGCTTGCTCCTACAATGGACTACCAGGATTGTGGCTGCAGCCTGCCCAGAGTGCTCCAGTTACCATTGCCATGGATCTTGGACTGACACAACGGCCTTCCTTTTTGGAGCTGTTGCACAGGCCAGGAAAGCAGGCTTGCATTCAAACAGCATTAATGCTACTCCAAGATTTTCAACAGAGAAAGAAGGGGTCCAATCCCAATCCCAGTGAAGGTGAGAGAAACTTCTACTGAGATGAGATGATGCAACATTGGGCCCCACAGTGCACAAACAACATGACAACAGATACAGCTTGGTAATTCAGCTAACTGAACAAACAAAAGTTAGTTTGCAGGATGCAACAATGAATGAAACAACATTATTTCATCTGCCATGAACCAAAGAATAGAGAGCACAGGAAAGTTAATGCTAAGTAAGAGTACAGAGAAGGATGAAGGATGTGTGAGGAGAATTAAACAAAACATGCAAAAGAACTAGACTTACCACAGCCTTGAATAAGATCAAAAGGAGAAAAGAGCAAATTTCTGCATTAAAATCTAATTAGCAAACAGAATGATTCACATCAATCTGTTGTTTACACACTTTATTATTTTAGAATACAGGAAATTGTATGCTTGCCAAAACCAGGACTTAAAGGAACATGCTGGATTGCTACACTGGTTTGTAGTGGAAGAAAGCACAAAATAATGCTTCAAGGATGCTGAAGCACAGCAGAGGGAATAAAACTGTTCTACAGTACATTGCACAGAATCAGAGGCGGCCTGGAAGAAGAAGTCAGAGTCAGAGAAAAATACAACGAAACATCTACTACATAGTGCTCTGCTTTAGGCTCTATTAGAGGAGAGCGCCATATATAAAAGATGTCTTATCTGGTTTTGTTTATGTTTTAGTTTGAAAAATCCTGCCCTGCCTTAGTCTCAAGTTTTGCTTGATGAAGTCAAGAACTAAAGCTGACATACAAGTAACTCTGTTTTCCACTACAACACTAAATCCATGGCAGTGTTTTACACAGAGGCAACTGAGTGCTCTCTCTCCTGAGTAAAATCCTGCTGGGAGGTCTGACCCACAAGGCAGTTTCTACCCCTGATTCACTACCAAGTGCTTCCCTGTTTTGGCTTCCCTGAAATATGTCAGGAACAGAAGAACAGGGCTGAAACTTGGGAAACTGTGGATACAAAAGAACACAAGTTGACTTACCTGCCCGTAAAATGCAACACGGTAATATCGCCCAAAGAGACGTTTCTCAGAGTTCACCACTTCTGCAACCTTCAGGTATGAGCGGTGGATGTCATAGTACAGATCAGACAGTCTCTACATCAGGAAACAGGCAGAGGGAGGGAAGGTGAGAGCATATTTTGGGAAATACCACCACAGCTCTGCGCAACCATGGCTTGCCTTAACTAGGTTCCCAAATCTTTGCCAAGATGGCTGTACCCGCTAAGGGAACAGTTTAACCTTGTTAGCAGTCACTAAAGATTCATTTCAAGCTTTCTGTCATCTTCTGAGCAGCTTTGTGGCATTGTACCTTTGGGTACAGGGTCACACAGGAAGAGAACCATCCCACTACCAGGCCATGGTATAGACCTACTAAGGGGTCAGAGAACCCAAGTGTCAGTCACACAGGTGAGAGCAAGGTGCCAACAACTCCAATCGGCTCCCAATTCCATGCAAAGATATGCTATCCACAATTACCGCTAAGCAGCATTTTCCTAGGATAGTGAATCCAAATTTCAGCTAAGTTAAAATACGAGGACCTGCTTACAGGTCAGCATACAGCTTATTTCTACCTACTGCTTTGGGTTTCTTTAAATTTAAACCTGGAAAAATCAGTAAATGCGATGATGATCTGTCTATCGATTATGTATTGAAATTACCAAGTCAATAAGAAATCAAGAAACTCTGAAATTGTGAAGAGATCAGGCAATTTATCAGCAATTTCTAAACTTAAATACAATGCAAATGTGCTCCTGGTTTAAAACCCATGTAAAAAAATCACATCCACTGGCTAAGACAAGAGGTTTGTTTGATTTTTTTTTTAAATTTACTGTTGTATTGATGCTGAAAAGAGGAAGGTAAGATATCAGAGTTTTTAATTTTCTCACAGCACAAAGCATTAAAAGGAGGAATTACAGACAGGAAGAAAGAAAACATTCCTTTTAAAGAAAGCACTCCTTTTTCCTCTAAAAATTTTGATCTTTACTGTTGCTTTAGGATAATTAAAAAAACCCAGCCCAAACACCAACTTACTTTAAAGTCTCTCTGCTTTTCAAAAACAGCAATGATAGGCTTGTTAACCTCAGCAATAAGCTCATATCTCTCTGACTTCCACAGATACTCAACACACAGCTCCAGCTGCTCCACAAGAATATTCTGCAATTTCACAAACACAAATAGTTCAATGACTTAACAGCTGGTGGCGTTTAATTAATAGCAATGCAGCAAAAGCACATACCCACTACTTCATTTTTATTCTGGAACTTCTACGTTAAGGTTTATTGCAATGACACAATGTTTAATCGGGTATTGCTGACCTAGCTCTCTTTAGAAAAAAACCCTGATATAATAGTAACATGAAAATACTTGAATAACTGACATCTCATGCAGAAGAATGGGTTTGCTTTGTGGGCTCTCCCCTGCCTGACTTCCATCTCTGGTACTTCACGTTCTTGTTAGCGAAACACCAGTCCTGGTATTTAGTACAACAGCTGTGACATTTCACTCAAAAGCTGTGCACCTTTTAATCCTGTGTGAGTACATTCACTGTAATTTGTTGCAATATGCACAGGCATCTGCTAGAAGTAACACTCCCTGTTAATAAGAACGGGTATATAAATGTTAATGTTGCTGACCTCGTTATAGGGAGTATCTTGCATCCCAGAGTCTTCCTTCATAGCACCTTCTTCTTTAATGTTAGGGGTAATGCTCAGAAAAGCAGGCCATCCCATGGAAAATAAGCCTTGAAGGGCAAGTCATAACAAAGTCAATTAATGATGGAATAACCAGACAATTCAAGAAGTTAGTGGATGCCATTGAAACAGAGCTGATTTTATGTGACTAGATTAGTTACTTTTTTCACAGCCCAAGTAATGAGAAGCACAAATAGAGCTGACTGAATTTATGAGACTATTACATATTTTGTCAATGATATAAACCCACTTATCCAGGCAAAGGGCAATGATAACATTTTCCTGATGCAATGTTACTCCTCTCTCTTTGGCGTTCTGGCTCCTGAGCTGTGCCGTGCTGGCAGTCCTTGCAAAGCTACACTCGTGTGCACAGGAATTACTCTCCCAGGCTGAGGCAACACGCTTTGTACTCATGAAACCTACACTCTGGGACCTGCACAGTCCCCCAGGATCACCACAGCCGAGGGGGACATGGCTGGTCCAGAGCACGTTGTGCCTTTGCTGGGCTCGAGCTGCTGCCTGCAGATGTCCTCGTCCTGCCCAGGGCCAGCAGGGCTGCCACAGCCCTAACTGAGGAACTCCCTTTTAGAAAGCTCAGGCTGGTGGCAGAAGCTGCTGATGGGAAGGCTCACAAGGAATGAAACTGAGCTTACATAAAGTATTTTCTAAGCTGAGGCCTTAGTGCAATGGTTGCAGCAGAAACAACTTGCACAGGCATTGCATGTTACAGATCAGAGGAAGTCTGGCCAACTAGGATTTCGCTACCTCTCTCAAGTGGAGAAGGTAAACCTGCCAGTGAAGATGATGAACTCCTGGCACAGTTCATGTTCAATTAAAAAGTAGAAAAATGCTACTATGGCACAATTAAAAAAGCTAACCCACACACACACTGAGACAGGAGGCTACATCCGCTCTTTCAAGTTTTGAAAATGGTTTAAACATAGGTTTAAAACGACCCAAGTTCTTCACTCTACCTACTGTAATCTGCTATTCAGGCAAAGTATTTTACCACTACTGAACTACCTCAGAAATACTGTTCTTCACAGAAAGCTTCCTTCTAAAAGGATGATTTTTTTTCATCTTGCCCACAGACAAGTCCAAGGGAAAAACTATAGTCTTTCCAAAACTAACAGTTTTCTCTTCTCCAGATATTTGCCCTTGACCCTAGAAATTGCTCATTGTGGAAATTCCTCATATCTCATGCAGATAATTACTGTGAAATACACATTTCATAAATCATATAACCATTTGCATAGAAGCATTAAAAAATATAAGCCTGCACTTTATTTCTCTAATAAGCATCACAGATTTAAAAAACCCTTTATCTATACTAAGTTACATATGGATAACCAGATATTAATTCCACCCCCCTGCCCTCCCAGCTTTGGATAGACAAGGAATTGGACATGGATTTGCATGCTAAACACCAATTGACCCAAGAGGGATTTCTCTTGCCAATGAAGAGCAAACTGCTCTCGTGCTAAAAAAGCCCATAACCAGAGACATTCTGAGCAATCCATCAAACCAGCCAAAGAGCATCAGGAAAGGAACACATTTCCAACATTACTTGCTTTCTATTACAGCCTTCAACATGCACTAGAAATAGTTTTGCTTTGGTTGGTATTTTTCCAGATCAGTTGGAGAACAATGACTTCCTAATTGTGTTATTTGATCCATAAACAGGCACGGTTAGAGCACTCACTTCCTCCATTGTGAGTTGTTAGTAACACATTACTATCAGAGACTTGACCATCTTCCAGGAGCATACGTGAGGTACAAATCTTTTCCATTTTCCAGTAACCTATGATAGTGTAAGATGGTATTAGTATACTGCTACTGGTATGTGTTAATACATGCATATGTAATAACAACAGACTAACAAGTGAAGCATTCTCTTTTAGCACTAGCTTGCTAAACATTTAATTAACCCTCTTTACACAAAACACACACTTTCACTGTTCCAGTGTTAAGACTAGCATTTATGATATATTTCAAAAATAAAATATTTGGGAAGAATTCAAGCTACTTTAAGAATACTTTATATATAAGGAAGGAAAGCAGGATAGCCCAAATTTATTTTCAACAATAATGTTTATAGATACATAGTTGGCTTTGAATACATTGATCTTACCTTTTCTCTTCAGGTACTCTGCAATGAGAGCAGCAATATGAATATAGCACATAGCAGCCTGTAAGGAGAGACCAGCATACATGGATATGTTAAAGCGCACTGTGTGACTTACAGATTACATGTGATAAGGAGCACATACTTTCACCACTTCCAAGTCTTGATGCAGAAAAGGGAAGACAAAACTAACTAAGAAAATAAAGGATTAAATAATGAAATCGTTCTGGAGCATTAAATTCACTAGGTGGCTTATGTAAATACATAGATTTGCTCATGAAACCCATTAATATTACTTAATAAATATGATATTCCTGGGTTATGCTGTGGAGTTTTGCATCACCCCTTTAGTTTTTGATAAACAAGACAACATATTATAAACAAAGCTCCTTTTCTATGCCATAGTGGTGTGGTAAAGGACAACCAGGTTCAGGAATGGAAAAATCTTGTAAGAAGTGGATCCAAGAAGGAAATGAAGAAGCGAACCAAAGTGCTTTAAAATCAGAGGTTATTTCCAAGGTGTAAATAATTTACAAAATGGATCCTTTGTTATGTTTTCACTGAGTTACCCTTTCGCATTCCCAGAAACCTCCTAGAACCCCCAGAATCCCTAAAACTGTCCCTAAAAGTTTGTATAAGTTTCCCTATTGGCTGT